>JAJIBD010015054.1:0-40828 GCA_021461705.1 Cryptotis parvus
AGCACTAACTGTGTGAGTCAGGCACACCAGCCTGTCACTATTTTCTCTTTGATTCCCCATAGAACAGTGTAAGAGGGATAGTTAGACCAGACAGCTAGATAGTAAAGCATTTGCCTTGCAGAGGACTGACCCCAGTTTGATCCTCAGAAATGTATATGGTCCCCTAAGCACCACCAGGAGAGATCCCTGAAGGACCAGAGAGATAGTACAGTGGGTACAGACAGCATGTGCTTTGCACCCAACTGACCACAGGGTTGTAGCCTGGGCATCCCATATGATCCCCCAAACCCTGCACACAGAACCAGGAGTAAGCCCTGAGAACAGCTGGGTGTGGTCCAAAAACAAAAATAAAATAAAATGTGTGTTCTTTGCAGCACGCCACACCTACATTCGCCCATTTGATCTTGCTCTAAGTTCTCTGCCCTCTCGTGGTACCCAGAAACAGAATGCAGAAGACTTGGTTTCATGCCTTAGGCACTCTCAGAGTGGTTTTCTGGGATTAGAGAGACAGTATCGGGTAAGGCGCCTGCCTTGCACACTGCCCACCCAGATTCAGTCCCCAGCATTGCATATGCTCAATTTTCTGAGCACTGTCAGAGTGATTCTTGAGTGCAGGCCAGACATAAGCCTGACTGAACCCCCCACAAAAAAAAACAGCAACAATAACAACAAAAAATGGGTGCCTGCCCTCCTAATGACCTCTGCTCTTCCGGAAAGCCTTTGATCACTTCATATTCTTCCATTCTTAAACCCTCAGCTCTTGCCCGTGATTTGGCCATTTCCCCTTTGAGAAGTTTCTGTGCCGATTAGCCTCGTGGTTGAGGGACACTATTTTGATCCAGTTCTGTGTATACAGGCTGGGTGCAGGCAATTGTCCCGTCCAGGCCTCTGCAGAGCATGACCCGAGCTCCTTGAAACATGGGAGAGTCGTGTTTTCCTGGTGCTGTTCACAACTGAAGGTCTGGGAGATGGATCAGGAGAGAGGTTGGCTGCATAGGTGAAAACTTCGTGCAAAGAAAACCTCCAAGGGGGAACAGAGCGACAACACAGCAGGTAGGACTTTTGCCTTGCACACGGCTGACCTGGGTTTGATCCCCTGCATCCCACATGGTCCCCTAAGTACCGCCAGAAGTAATTCCTGAGTGCAGAGCCAGGAGCACCCCCTGAACATTGCTGGGTGTGACCCAAAAGCAGAAGGAAGGAAGGAAGGAAGGAAGGAAGAAAGGAAGGGAGAGAGGGAGGGAGGGAGGAGGAGGGAGAGGAGGGAAGGAAGAGGGAGGGAGGGGAGGGAGGAGGAGAAGGGAGGGAGGGAGGGAGGGAGGGAAGAAGAGAGAAGGAAGGAAAAGGAAGGAAGGAAGGAAAGGAAGGAAGGAAAGGAAGGAAGGAAGAAAGAAAGAAAAGAAAGAAAGAAAGAAAGAAAAGAAAAGAAAGAAAGAAAGAAAGAAAGAAAGAAAGAAAGAAAGAAAGAAAGAAAGAAAGAAAGAAAGAAAGAAAGAAAGAAAGAAAGAGAAAGAAAGAAAGAAAGAAAAGAAAGAGAAAGAAGAAAGAAAGAAAGAAAGAGAAGAAAGAAAGAAAAGAAAGAAAGAAAGAAGAAAAAGAAAGAAAGAAAGAAAGAAAGAAAGAAAAGAAAGAAAAGGGCATTTGCCTTGCATGCTGCCTACTTGGGTTCTATCCCCAGCATCCCATATAGTCCCAGTACTGCCAAGAGTAATTTCTGAGTGCAGAGCCAGGAGTAACCCATGAGCATTGCTGGGTGTGACCCCCCAAAAAAAAAGAAAGAATAAAAACTCCAAGGGCCAAGGGGAGCCAGAGGAAACCCCCCAGAAATGAAGGCTGAGAGGTAGAAAGTGAGAGGGCTGGCAGGTAGCTGACCTTCCTGCAGGGATGGGGTTCTCTGGCCACATTCGTGCAGTGGTATGTATACGTGTGTGCGTGCATGCATGTAAGTGTACGTGTGAGTTTGCGTGTGTGTTGTGAATGTGCGTGTGTGTGCATGTGTGTGTGAGTGTGTGTGTGTACTTGGCTGAAGTGAGAGGGGAACATCCTGTGACTCTTGGCAGAGGCTGGAAGGGCAGTTTTCCTGGAGGAAGGTCCTTAGCCCGGGAATCCAGCAGCTCAATCCAGGATAAATATAGCCCTTCTCCTACCATCCTCTCTCCCCTCCAGCATCCGATCACATACATCCGCCCGGAAGCCCTTCCTGGATGACAAATATCCCTATGTTTCTATCAGGGTCCTCCTCTCGCGACACTGGTCACCCCTCACATGTCCATCTGGATGCTCTGGGTGACACCTTTCTCTCAGGAGATTCTGATTTGGTTTAAGGGTTTTTTGGTTGGTTTTGGGGCTGCACCTGGGCTATTCCTGGCTCTGACCCTGGGGTCACTTGTGGTGATGCTCAGGAGATCATATGGGGTGCAGGGCCGGCCATATACAAGGCAAGTGTATAAGCCCCTGGACTATCTCTCTGGCCCCTGAAGAGATTCTAATCACTGGCTCCATCCCAGCAGCAAAGAGTTTCTGAAGGCCCTGATTCAAGCCTATCTATCACCTGTTTCAGGGAGAACTGGGGTGGTGGTGGAAGGGGCGGAGTGATAGCACAGCAGGTAGGGCGTTTGCCTTGCACCACGGCCAACCTGGGTTCGATCCCCGGCATCCCATATGGTCCCCTGAGCACCACCAGGAGTCATTCCTGAGCAAAGAGCCAGGAGAACCCTGAGCATCGCTGGGTGTGACCCAAAAAAGCAAAATAAAAAACAAAACAAAAAAAGAACTGGGGGATACAGGACCTGCCCCTGCCCGGCCCCACTGAGCCACCACAGGAAAGTGACAGGCCTCTCTCGTTTCAGAGGCTCGTCCATCACAGGATGGGCTGGACTTGGGGGCTTTTGCTTTGCTTTGCTCTGGGCCACACTTCCTGGTGCTCAGGATCTACTCCCGGCTCTGTGCTGGGTCGCTCCCTCGTGCTCGGGAAACATGTAGCGCCGGGACTCTCTGGGCCTCTTCCCTGCCAAGCCACACTCAGCCCGTTGAGCTTTCCTCTCTTCAGCCCTGCTGGGAACTTGGGAATTTCTGAAGGCCCCTTTCCTACTCCATAGTCCTGCGACAGACTCCAAGCACAGTGCTCCTGGTGGGGTGTGCCACTTGCTGACAGTGGGGTAGCAGCACAAACCCACAACTCCAAAGAAGCCCCCCACCACTCCCGCTGCCCTCCCACCTGGCCCCCAGCACCATCTTGTCCTTAGCCTGAAGGGGCTGCTGCCGAGCTGGGAGTCCGGCCTGGCGGCCCTCCACTAGCGGGACTGCAGCTGTTCCCGGTGCTCCTTACCTGTCCAGCCCAGGAGCCCTCTGGCCCCTTCACATGGTCCTGCTGGCTCGGCTCGGCTGCCCAGGCAGCTGCAGCTCCCTCACTGTCGCCGCCACCACTGTCTCCCCGCACCCACGTTCCACCCTGACTTCCTGCCTCCTCCCGAGGGCTCTGCAGCCAACCAGGCCCCAGCAACCCAACCACAAGCCTCCAGCACCCCAAACTTCCTGCATCATAGCCCCCAGCCCTCAACCCCTGAGGGTCCTACACATTCCTTGCCAGGTCCTGCTCGCTCTGAAGTGACCAACGGAGAGGGAGGGCGGATACTTGGCAGAATGTGCCTCCTTGTTTCCCCACGGGGGCCTGGACAGGAGATTCCAGGGACACCTTTGGACGTCACGGATGCAGAGCAGCAGCGCCCAGTGGAAGGCCAAGGCTCCTTCTGTCACAGACCAAGGACTGAGTGATCTGTCAAGAGGGTGTGGGGACAAAGACTGTCCTGGTTTAAGCGGGGGTGTGCCGCAGCCAGGAACAGCCAAATGTCAGAAGACGGGGAGGAGGCCACGTCTGCTCAGGGAGGAGGGCGCTAGACCTCTCCCCCACCAGAGATAGGCTAAGGCCCCTTTCAAGGACAAAAAGCTGGATAGCAGGCTGTGAGGAGGCCAGAGGGCAACGTTGGCGGGAAGACATCAGCGGAGTTTTGCCCTCCCTCCCACAGGAGAACAGGGTAAAACTTGAAATGAGGCCTGGGCCAGGCCCGGGCACCTCTCCTGTGACAGGTAGAAGCACAGCAAACCCCCGAGGTCCGGACCCCCAGGTGCAGGCAGCTCAGAGAAAGGCCTTCTGCTCCGTGTCAGCCACGGGGACCTTGTGAACGGCAGCAAGGCCACCAAAAAGCTCCCTTTTAGGGGTTGGAGTGATAGTACCACCTAGCACGTGGTTGACCGGGTTTGATCACTAACCCCAGGTGGTCCCTGGAGCCCAACGGTAGTGATTCCTGAGCACAGCAGGTATATCCTAAAACAAAACAGACCAACAAACAAAACATCTCCCTTTGCCCTCAGCCTGGCTTCAGGGTGAGGGGAGTCTAGGAGGGATGGGGAAGTCTAGGGGGCCTCTCTCGGGCCTACACATCCTTGAGCGCCATCTTACCGCCACGGAGCCTGCACAGGGAGTGAGCTGGCTGGGGGAGGGGGGCCACAGATCATTGTTGGGGTTTGTGAGGTAGAAGCCACTGCTCTGTGCACCCCCAGCTGCGGAGGGAAGGGGGAGACAGGAAGTGGGAGGGGAGGGGGAGGGAGAGGAAACCAGAGTTGGAAAGTCAGACAAAGACGGTAGTGCGGAAACAAAGGTTGAGCGACACACAGTTAAAAAAAAAACGGAAGGACCCAGAGTCTAGCTGCAAGCCCAGCTAGAATGAAGTTTCCTCAGCCTCTGCTTTTGGCCCATTCCCAGCAGGCCTTGGGCTCCTTCTAGCCTGATGCTCAGTCACACCCAGTGGGACTCAGGGACTGTGCGGTGCTGGACCTCCTGCACGCAGAGCACAGGCTCAGCCTGTTGGCCCGGATATAGTGTCATTGGTGACAGTGCTGAGCAGTCACTAGGACATATTTATCGAGTGCTGACTGTGACATGGCCAACTGCTCATGAGGCCAGAAGGAGCATTTCCTCTCAAAGGTGGAAGAACAGGGGGCTGAAACCATAACACAACGTGTAAGTTGCTTGTCTCGCACACGGTTGGTCTGGATTTGATATCCAGCATTCCATATGTTGCCCTGAGCACTGCCAGAAATAATTCCTGAGCTTCAGAGAAACCCTAAGCACTGCCGAGTGCAGCCCCAAAACAAAACAAAGCATAAGAGACTCAGAAGTAGTCCAGGGGTCACTGGGATGCTACCTCAAGACCAGATTAACAGCAAAATGAGCTAGAGCCTAGTTAGGCAGCTCCCAGAAGCGGGAATCACTGGGAATTCGTCAGATGGAGTCAGGGGGTCAGCCATTCCCCGCTCCATTTTGTCGAGCCTTGTGGCCCTGCCCAGGAGGTTGCCCTGGGGCGACCAGCCATAGCATGCAGTCTCAAACGCGGCTGGGGAAGCTGGAACTCGGCTCTCCCCTGGCTCAGCTGACCATGGGGCTCCCAGGAGGGACAGATGGGTTTTGGGAGTGGGCCCATCACCTCTGGGGGTCCCGGAAGCAGCCGGATGAGACTCGCCCACCACACTAGCTGCCACCTTCGCTGTCCAGATGCTGACCATGAGGCCCCTAAGTCCATCAAACTAGTGGAAACAGTTATGTCCTTTAATGTACTGCATTCTACAATGTGCAGGAAAGTTTGGCGGGAGGGAGAGATAGAGAAGAGAAAAAAAAGACATACAGAACCCGCCAAGTAGTTGAGGTGTGGGGGGGGAGGGGAGGTGGGGACATTGGTGATGGGAGATGGGTTCGGGTGGAGGGATGGGTGTTGGAACACTGTAGAACCAAAACTCTACATGAGCATCTTGCAATTGTATGTCTAAAAGTGGTGTAATAAAATTTGGGGAAGTAATCCTAGAGGTCAGGGTGCTCCTAAAAACCTAATCGGAACCCATGGAGGAACAGCCCGGCACCATATCCCAGGCCCAGCTCTCTGTGGTGCCCTTAACCTAAAGTGACTTTCCGGGGGGGGGGGGGGGAGGGAGTCGAGGATATGAAATTCTTAGTCCTGCATGCAAGGGAAACATGAGCCAAAGCTGGAGCTGTTGGGGGGGAGGGGGAGGAAGGTGGGGATAAATTGGTAGAGACAGCTCAGAAGCTCAGAGGGGAGTCCTGGGTTTGGCCCCTAAAACCGTGTGCCTTTGGCTCCCTGAGCGGTTCCGGCCTGGGCAGAGCGCAGAGTAGCCAGGTGCGTGTGGCTTTAGGAAAATCAATCCTCCAGCCTCAGCTTCCCTGCCGACTGGGCGCCCCTGGTCCCGAGCTGGAGAGTGCAGTGGTACTGCAGCCCGCAAGACGCTTGCCTGGTGCTTGGCTCAATCCCTCGCATCCCATATCGTCCCCCCAAGCCTTCTCGAACACAGAACCAGGAGTAACCCTCGAGCATGGCCAGTGTAGCCTCGGAAACAAAAAGCAGACTGCAGAACTCTTGCTGGGAAGCAGAAAGGACTTTAATGAGGGGCCAGAGATCCATAGCGGTTCCGCTTTCCCGTCCTCCCCTCCGCAGGGCAGCAGGAACACACGATGCTGCTGACCGGGGCTTTACCCCCCAGAGAAATGAGTTGGACCCCTCAAGCTCCCCCTGTACCCCACAGCCAGGGTTTGCACCCGCTGGGGTTTCCCTCAGTTCCCCTTCCCCAGAAGGGGCTGCAGAGGAGGGTCCAGGAGGGGCAGGGGTCCCTCAGCAGAGGGTGAAGCGTCGGGCGCTGATGTTCATGCGCGTCAGGCCGAGGTGCCGTAGCGGCGGGGGCCAGCTCCAGCTCCATCTCGGCGTCGTCCAGCAGCTCCTGGTGCAGGTGACAGGCTTGGTCCACCTTCTGCCGGTGCAGCTCCGCCCGCAGCCTCAGCAACTGTCCTGCCAGCTGCCGGTCCTGAGCCTGCATGTCCAGCTACGGCCGAGAGGGGGCGTGAGCCTGCTGCGGTGGTCCGCGGTGGAAGGCGCCACTGCCGCGCCCTTCCACTTAACGCCCTGGGGCGTCCTCCCCACGCACTGCACCCCATCTCCACGCCTCGCCAGTTCTCATAGCATGACCCACGCTATGGCTCTGAAACCACGCGGAGGAGTCATTAGTAAGCAAATACAGGTGCTGGGTTCCGTTCCAGATCAACTAAGAGGAATCCCCAGTTTACAAAGTGGACTTTTTGGGGGTGACTGAGGAGAGAAGAGGACCCACATCCGATGGTGCTCAGGGCTTACTCCCGTCCCTGTGCTCAGGGATCACTCCTGGCAATGCTCAGGGAACCATACGGTGTGCTGGGGATTGAACCCCGTGGGCTGCATGCAAAAGAAAACACCTGGTACCCCTTGAACTATGTCTTCCAGTCCCTGCACGTGTGTGTGCGTGTGTGTGTGTGTCTGTGTCTATGTGTTCTGGGGATCGTGAACCCAGGGGGCTTATGCATTCAAAGCAAGCGTCCTACTGCTGAGTCATATACGCAGCCCGGCTATTTGGGCAGAAAGATAGCATGGGGTTAAGATGCTTGCCTTGCTGACTGTGATTCAATTCCCAGGACCACAAGTGACTGCCTGAACCCCCTAGGAATGACCCTGAGCAGAGAAAAAGTAAGCCCTGAGCACCACTAGGGACTCCCCACCCCCCAAAAAAGAAACACAACAAAAGAATCACCATTCACATGGGCTCCAACATTCCATTGGCGCTCATTACCACCTTCTGTATTTTACTTTTTCTGGGGCTATAGAAATTCCCAGAGTAGGGGAGGCCATGCTTCCCCACCTTTAACTGGCGTCCCCCAAAAAATAAAGACTAGGCCCTGAGCTGCAGGAGTACATGTCAGTGTGTTGGATGAAATCTTTCAGCAAGAGTCCCCCAGATAAGGGGCCGGAGAGATAGCCCAGCGGGTAGGGCGTTTGCCTTGCCGCCACCGGCCTGTGCCAGCCCGGTTTCGATTCCCAGCATCCCCAAGCACCGCCAGGAGTAATTCCTGAGTGCAGAGCCAGGAGTAACCCCTGAGCATCACCGGGTGTGACCCAAAAGAAAAAAAAAAAAAGTCCCCAGATAAGGGCTGGAGAGACAGTATTGCGGGGAGCGCTCTTATCTTACATGCAGCCGACAGAGTTTGATCCCTGGCCTCCCATGTTGTACCCCCAGCCTGCCAGGAGTAATCCCTGAGTATTACTGGGTGTTGTCCAATACCCACCCCCTAAAAAAAACAACAGAGTCCCCCAAATAATGGCAAATCAATTCTGGACTCCTCCGCCAGGACACAGTCACAGAAGTGGGCAGTTACTGGGTCTATTTTCTTTCCCTCCCCATTCCTATGATTCTGGTCTTGACCCACAAGGCCCTCTGCAAAACTGTCTGCCCCACCAAACTCACCAGCTCCTGGCGGAGCCACTCAAGGGCAGAATCCATTGAGAGGCGAAGCCACAGATGGTCCCAGGTCCCACCTAACATGGGTTGATGTGGGGGGCCGGCACCAGGCCTGACTCTGGACACGGGCTGTCCACTCCAGATATGACGGCCGCCGTGTCTGCAGCTGCAACTTGGCTGTCAGTGCCTTCCACGGAGTCCAGGCTCTCGGCCTCCTTATCGTCCTCCTCCTCTTCACCCACTGCCTGAAATTTCAGTGACACCAAGGACATTGTGGGTTTCTGGTGTGGCGACAGCCAGGATGCAGCTGTGGGATTAAGGCAAGTCTGGTGATATTGTCCACGGAGATGGGGCAGAAGCTGAGAGCAAAAGAAGTGTGTAAGCAGTGGGTGATGGGGCAGTTCCAGGTGAGACGGGGAGGCAGGGAGGGGGTGGGCCGTTGGGTGTGGGAAGCCCATGCAAAGGCTGGGATTTTCCTGAAGGCTCAGCACTGTGCCACGTGATGCCCCTCGGATGGGGCCAGTAGGCCCTGTTCCTCTGACCTCTTGGATGCTTTTCATTGTCTTTGCCCAAAAGGAGACACCCAGTTCCCAGAAAGGGAAGTCGCTGCAGGATAAGGAAAGCCTCATCCGCACCAGACTTGGCCTCTTCCCAAGACTGAGTGAAGGCCGTGTAGGGGAGGGGGTGGCAGGTCAGCCCAGACCTCACACAGGCACTGGCCCTTCAGCAAAGGAAGGAGTCCTGGCCTGGGACCCAGGAAACCTGGGTTTGACTGTTGGTTCCAGGGAACTTGAATCAGTCCCTGCTGTTCTGTTGGGATCACTTGATCACTTGACATCCCGTTATTCGTGGATTTGCTCGATGGGCACCAGTAATATTTCCATTTGACCCTATAAAGTGCCAGTGTAGCACAATGTCATCTGGTTCCTTCAGGAATACAAAGAGCCTCTACTCCCAACAGAATAGAGGATAAATTCAAACTGTAACCTAAAGACCCAAAAAGCAAAGAAAAATTATTATTATTAATTAAATTAATTAATAAAAAAGGGTCTGGAGCAATAGTACAGCAGGTAGGGCATTGCCTTGCACACAGCTGACCTGGGGTCTATCCCTGGAATCCCATATAGTCCCCGAACACCACCAGGAATAATTCCTGAGTGCAGAGCCAGAAGTAACCCTGAGCATTGCCAGGTGTGACCTGAAAAGAAAAACAAACAGAAAAAAACCCTGTACCCTAAGAAGCTATAGGTTCCCTTGGAAGTCCCTCAAGAACTGTGTAGGTAAGGGCAGAGTTGAGCAGACCAGTGAGTAAATAGAGGGGGTGTTTTCCTTGTAGGGGCCAACCTGGGTTTTTCTTTTTTTTTTTTGCTTTTTGGGTCACACCCGGCAATGCTCAGGGGTTACTCCTGGCTCTGCACTCAGGAATTACTCCTGGCGGTGCTCGGGGGGACCATATGGGATGCCGGGATTGAACCCTGGCCGGCATGGGCCGGCCGCGTGCAAGGCAAACATCCTACCCGCTGGGCTATCGCTCCGGCCCCCAACCTGGGTTTTCTCCCCAGAACCCCCCCACCTAGTCACCCGAGCCCCTCAGTGACCCCTGAGCATTGCTAGATGTGACCCAAAAGCAAAACAGAAAAAGGACAGAATTGTGAATGTGCAAATGGTTACAATATTGTAGTTCACGTCTACAAATATTGATTGTCTCGTAGCAGTCCCCTTGTTTTATTTTTTGTTTTCTGGAAGAGGGAGTGCCAGGGGGTGCAAAATGCATGGGGTGCCTGGGATCAAACCCAAGGCCTTAGAATGCAAGCAAGCAGGCTAGCACTCTCCCAGTGAGCTACATCTCCAAAACGCTAGGAAGGCCATTTGAAGTCAGGAGCCTGTCTGATTCTTCTAAGCAGTGCATCACACAGAGTAGATCAGTGTATAAGAAATGAAAGAAGATGGGGCCATGCTTGCCTTGCACATGGCCAATGGACTTTGATCCCTGGCATCCCATCTCCACTGGTCCCCCTGCCAGAAGTAATTCCTGAGAACTGCAGGGTGTGGCCTAAAAAAAAAAAAAAAAAAAAGAAATGAAAGAATCAGATGGAGGGACCGCTAAATCCCTCAATAAATCTGTTTAATCTCCTGTAATTTTCCTGCTTAAGTGTGTGTCTTGTCAGACTGAAAACTCTATTATGAACCAACCTCCCTCAGTCAGTACTGACTCCCAAAACAGAGTAAAGAGGATGTACATTTGGTCAAAGGACTGAGTGATTGACTGGGACAAGAGGGACTTTAGCAAGAGGGAGTACAGGGCGCCCTCAGCAGGAAGAGCCAGGTGGGTCTGGGGGGTGGGGGCACCACAGCAGTTGCCTTTAAGGTGGACCAAGGGATTCTCCCACCCCCAACCGGCTGCACGTCACACTTACAGGAGGAAGTAGCTAGTTCCCATTTTTACACCCACCTTTAACACCCCTCCACCAGATTACAGGAGATAGATAGATAGATGGATAGTTAGAGAGATAGATAGATGGATAGTTAGAGAGAGAGATAGATAGAGAGAGAGAGAGAGACAGACATAGATGACAGACAGACAGATAGATAGATAGATAGATAGATAGATAGATAGATAGATAGATAGATAGATAGATAGATAGATAGATAGATAGATAGATAGATAGATAGATAGATAGATAGATAGATAGATAGATAGATAGATAGATAGATAGATAGATAGATAGATAGATAGATAGATAGATAGATAGATAGAGAGATGAGAGATAGAGAGATAGATGAGATAGAGAGATAGATGATAGATAGATAGATAGATAGATAGATAGATAGATGATAGATAGATAGATAGATAGATAGATAGATAGATAGATAGATAGATAGATAGATAGATAGATAGATAGATAGATGATAGATAGATATGTGTGTATGTATGTATGCATGCATATAACACATACATACATAAATAAGTTATATATTTAAGAGATATATGTGTGTATATATGCATATGTATGTATATGTATGTATATATATATATATAGAGAGAGAGAGAGAGAGAGAGAGGGAGGGAAAGGGAGAGAGAGAAAGATGTATCTGTGTATACATACACACACACGCAAACAGGTAGACAGACACCAGGCAGAGGGATAAGTTTCCTGCAAACTTCTCCCATCCGGATGAAGCCCGGATGCCTTTCGCAGGTTCTGGCTGCAATCCTCATCTTACGGGAAATCCCCTTCCTCAAAGGGGCCTCCTTAACCTTAACTGCTGTTTCACTGGCGACCACAGGCTTCGCCAACTGTCCAGTCTGTTCTTGTCCCTTTGCTCGCTCTCCTGCAGCTGTCCTCCCTCTGCTGGGCCGCAGGCCCCAGTTCTCCCAGCTTATCTGCACCAGTCAGCCCTAGGCTGAGCTTGTGGGGCACCCGGAGGCGCCCCGGCTGTGCAACAGTCACGGGCCAGTACCTGCTTCTGACCCCAGGGTCCCAGGAGACTCCGGACCTGTGTTTGCTGCTGTGGCTGCTGTTGTCGGCAAAACTGAGAAGAGGCGAAGCTTGTGTGTGGGCGAATGTCCCCAGCGTGGGGAGCAGAGAAAGGCTAGCACCAGGGGTTTCCCCTCTGAAAAACCCATTCCTTGTACTGCAGGAAGTCTAAGGCCTGAAAGAAAAACCCCAGGGTCACGGATGATTCTGGAACTCCTGCACTGATTCTGGACCTGCAGGTCAGCTGCTGGACATAGGGTCGTGTGCACACAGACGTGCAACCGAGGCCCATAAGCGACACGGAGGGGAATACAACGGGCTCCTGAACAAGGGGATTCAGACCTACCATGACCCGAGGGCACAGCGAAAGGGAATGGGTGCGGGGTGGTCTGTAGCACGTGGAGAGGTGGGCGCAGAGCGGTGGGCTGGAGAGCACCAATGAGATGATGATTCAACCTTCCCCATTTCCTTCCCCAGGGGCTGCCCACCTTGGCATTTGTCTTCCCTTTTCTGTTCTTCCACTGTCACGAGGGTTTGAGGTTGGGTGATTGGGTGGCGCCTGGACGTCCACCCTCCAGAACGCTACTGAAAACTAGTAGCTCACGGGGTGGGCACGGCCGGGAGTGTGGGAGCGCTGGGACTGAGCACTCATTGGGCGCCCTGGACCTGACCTTCACCCCCCCCGGGCTGTAGAACAATGAGAGACTGATTGTTAAGTGAAGTGAACCGGAACTGTAGCTTGTGTCCCCATTACCCCGGCGCAGAGACGGTGGCGCTTGCGGTGGATGGTGGAGTTCCTAGGGCGCAGCTTCCACCGCGCTCAGCGCATGTGTGGATCCCCTCCTGCCGCCAACAGGTCTCGCCCTTCTGGGTGTCGGTGTGCAGGTCCAGGCCCCCTAGAAGCTCAGTTCACACATTGTCGGCCCTGAACACCGCCCTAGTCTACTGGGCTCCCTCCACTGCACCCACAGCCCACTCAGTTTTTTTTTTTTTTTTGCCGTTTTGGGTCACACCGGTGATGCTCAGGGTTTACTCCTGGCTCTGTACTCAGGAATTACTCCTGACAGTGCACAGGGGATCAACTATATGGGTTGCTGGGGATCAAACCTGGGTTGGTTGCGTTGAAGGGAAACGCCCTACCTGTTGTACTATAGCTCCAGGCCCCCACAACCCACTCAGGACTGAGTCTCAGACCTGGGTTTCGTGCCTGGCGAGTTCCTTGCCTAAGGTGTGTGCTCCAGCTTGCCCGCCAGGGCGCCGAGCCTGCCCTGAGCCATCTATAAGCCAGCCTGGCTAGCTACTGGCTCCCATAGCGGTTCCTTATTTATCTGCAGGTGCTGCTAAGCTCCAGCCAGCCCCTGGATCCCCCGCCCCCACTCGAGCAGTGCAGGACATGGAGTGGCTGTGACCTGTGACCTGGGCTCACCCCGGGTTCGGGTCTTTTGTGTGGACATGTGCTGGGCACCGACAGCCAAGCAGGTTGGCATATCTGCTGCAGCACCTGGGCCAAACCTGCCGACCCAGGCTGGAAACAGCTGCATGGGTCCCTGGAGAGTTGATGTGCCTCCTGCTCCTCTCCAGGCTCTCGCTGGTACACTCTTTTTCATCTTTTGCCCTGGATCACACCTGGCAGTGCTGAAGACTTACTCCTTCCTCCAATCAGGTTTACACCCTGATCTCAGGGTGATCCCTGCTGGGCTTGGGGGATCATATGGGGTGCTGGGGATCAAATCCTGGTTGATCACATGCATGGTAAGTGTCCTATCCACATGCATGGTAAGTGTCCTATCCACAGCATGGTAAGTGTCCTATCCACATGCAGGTAAGTGTCCTATCCACATGCATGGTAAGTGTCCTATCCACTGTGCAATTATCACCTCCCATGACACTCTTCATAGTGTGTGTGTGTGTGTGTGTGTGTGTGTGTAGCCTTGACTCTTCACAGGGGTCTTTGTGTGTGTGTGTGTAGCCTTGACTCTTCTGTTGTGTGTGTGTGTAGCCTTGACTCTTCATAAGGGTCTGTGTGTGTGTAGCCTTGACTCTTCACAGGGGTCTCTTTGTGTGTGTGTGTGTGTGTGTGTGTGTAACCTTGACTCTTCACAGGGGTCTGTGTGTGTATGTGTGTGTAGCCTTGACTTTTCATAAGGGTCTGTGTGTGTGTAGCCTTGACTCTTCATAAGGGTCTGTGTGTGTAGCCTTGACTTTTCACAGGGGGTCTCTTTGTTGTGTGTGTGTGTGTGTGTGTGTGTGTGTGTGTGTGTGTAGCCTTGACTCTTCACAGGGGGTCTGTGTGTGTGTGTAGCCTTGACTTTTCAAAGGGTCTCTTGTGTGTGTGTGTGTGTGTGTGTGTGTGTGTGTGTGTGTGTGTGTGTGTGTGTGTGTGTGTGTAGCCTTGGAGACTTTCCTGGAGCATCCTCTCAGGTATGTATCCCCACTGCTGTACCCACGGAAGCTCATTACTCACTTTAGGCATCCTAGCTGCTGAATGGAAAAGCACTTCTTATATGCATTAAATAAAATGTACACACACACACACACACACACACACACACACTTGGTTTCAGCCCTGCCCCAAGGACTGGACTCTGTCTCTACTTGATGTGATCCGGGGAGAATTCCTGAAGGAGATTTTGCATTTTGAAAGAGACAGACTGCTCCTCTATCCACAACACAAAATGGTTGATTCCTTTATTTAACTATCATTGGACGAGTAAGAGGCTGAGATGGTGGCCAGCCTACACATGGCGGAAATCAGCAGAGAACAGATCAAATGGCTCATTTGACTTCAGTGAGCTGGTTGCAGCTAGGAAGAGCCCTGAGAAAGCAAGGAACCGCCTGAGAAGAAGCTGTTTTATGTGGATCCTGGAAAAAGAGGAAGAATTAGCCTAGAGGACTGGGACAGCACTGGGAAGGAGAGAACTTCAGTGTTCAGGGAGCAGAGAGCCTGGCCTTGTGCTGGCGGGGAGCTGCAGGACCTCCAAAATGGTGGGAGGACAGAGCGTAAGGTGGAAGGAGAAAGAAAAAGAGACGTTGAGATGACAGAAGCCCAGAGAGACATCTCAAGTGATAGTAGTATGGCAAAGCCCTGCTTTTGATCTTACGTGGTCCCCATACAAAACAGAGAAGACAGTGATGAGAGCAAAGATCTGGAAGCCATAACTACGATCACAGACTTTATCCTGAAGTCTAGGAGGAGTCATTGAAGGCTCTTCTCTTAATTCTAAATCACTGGTGGAGGGTGGATAGTAGAGCAGCCATTTGTCTTGTACACAGTCAACCTGGGTTCAATTCCTAGAACATATGTGGTACCCGATTCTCTCTAGGAGTGACTGATGAGTCCCACCAGGAGTGACCTGAGTGTGGAGCCAGGCGCAGAACTGGACTCGGCCAAAAATAAAGAATTAGAAAAAAAAATTAGGTGAGGGGACTTGAGCACACCTGGTGGTACTCAGGAACTACTCCCTGCTCAGAGCTCATCCCTGGGACCCTGGGTAGTATTCAAAGGACCATGTAAAATTGGAAACCAAACTTGGGTCTCCTGCACGCACAGCTTATGTTCCAGCCTGTAGAACTCTTTCCTGCCCCTCCCTTTTTTTTCCTCATTATTGTTGGTAATTGTTGCAAGGGCCATAAGGAGTAGTATTGGGTTAGGGCAGGACCATTCCTGGCAAACTCAGGGGCCATGGAGAACCAGAGACCAAACTCAGGGCCTCACACATACAAGACATGTGCTTTACCACTGAGCCCAAATCCCTAGCCCCACTGGAGAATTAACAGAGTGGAAGTTTTACAGACATGGGGCAGAGCTGCTACTGACTCTCACTGTGCCCAGCCGCTCATGAGGTGCCGGGAGGGAGGATGGCAGGTTCTAGCCCTGGCCCACCACCCCAGCAGAGCCTCACAACCAGCCAGACGACCCTCACTCCATGAGGACCTCCATTTTCCACATCCGGACTTCCTCCTCATCAGAACTCCACCCAGCAGACCAGCCTATCACAGCCGGGCTTGCCCGGCCGCTTGCGGCCGCACGGTTCATCAATAAATGCTAGATTTTGAGATGACTACAAGAGTATGCTACCCACACGGCAGAGCCTGGCAAGCTACCCGTGTCGTATTTGATATGCCAGATACCAGTAACAATTATAGACCTCATTCCCATGACCTGATGGAATGGTTTGAGGCTCTTTATGTTACTGGAGCAAGCAGGTTCCCTTGGGCTCTGCTTGAATGAGACAGGTCATATGGAGATGTTACTGGTGCCGCTCGAGCAAATCAAAGATGAACGGGAAGACAGTGATACAGTGATACAGGAAGTTTTACCTACTGGCAGGTCACTGTGATATTAAGCAGAACAGATACTGGAGAGTAGAACATACACAAGAATCCCAAAAGTATGTTTCTCTTATCTGACTAGGGCTCCTAAGGGAATGCTGGGTTGTTCCCATCACATTGGAGTACTTCAAGGGTGCTGACACTTCTATCAAATTAGGGTTTTTTTTTTTATTTTATTTTTGCTTTTTTGAATCACACCTGGTGATGCTCAAGGGTTACTCCTGGTGGTGCTTGGGGAATCATATGGGATGCCAGAGAGTGAACCAGGGTTGGCCATGTGCAAGGCAAATGCCCTATCCACTATACTATTGTACCAGTTTTCAAATTAGGGGCTTTGAAGCATTATATTTGCCCAGAGGATTATGTAATCGCCCTTAAGTCATGTAGCTTTCCCAATTTGATACACCTACTTGGTCTTTTTGAGCTTTTGTTTTGATTTGGGACCATACCTAGAGGTATGCAGGGGCTTACTCCTGGTTCTATGCTTAGGGGCTCACTCCTAAACTATGGTGCCAAAGATCGAACCTAGGTAGGCCACTCATCTCTCTGGCCCCCATATTTATTTTTTCTTTTGGGGTTACTCCTGGCAGTGCTCGGGAGGTGTCATATGGGATGCTGGGATCAAACCCAGGTCGGGCACATGCAAGACAAATGCCCTATCCACTGTGCTATCGCTCCAGCCCCCATATTGGGTCTTGAATCTCCTTCATCTAAATGGAAAATCCTTGAGGATGATTATTTTCATCAGGTGGGATGAGCTTTCTGAGGTCCTTTTCCCTCTTCTCAGATGAGTTCCTGAGGAGTGATTATCTCCCTCGTGAGTCTGTTCCCAGGCTGCTCCCAGATTCCTGCTTGTGCAGGGAAAGGGCCTTATAAGAGAATCTTGTGTTCGGGCCGGAGTGATAGCCCAGTGGGTAGGGCGTTTGCCTTGCATGTGGCCGGCCTGTGCCGGCCGGGTTCAATCCCCGCCATCCCATATGGTCCCCGAGCACCGCCAGGAGTAATTCCTGAGTGCAGAGCCAGGGGGAAACCCCTGAGTGTCACGGGTGTGACCCAAAAGAGCAAAAAAAAAAAAAAGAGAGAGAATCTTGTGTTCCTGGTAGGGGATTGCAGGGACGTGGAGCAGAGCACAGACCAGTCAGCAGGCTGAATGACAGAGGCTGGCACACGTGAAGGAGGCCCTGAGCACCGCCTGCTGGCAGCTCAGGGCATGGAGGTAAGAGATAGAGATCAGAAATGGGCTTACAGCTGCTGGCTTCAACCCATGTCTCAGGAAGAAGAGAAAGCCCTAGACCCGGGAGCGCTCTACCAGGCCAAAGTACCCCAGCCAGGGAAGAAATGGCCACCGCTGATTGGGCCTGAAGGGAGAGGCCTGTGTCCTGGTGCACAGGCCCAAAACTCCCTCCACTGACCTGCTGACACAAGCCATCCTGGATTCTTTGAGCAGGACTGTGGCTGGATTCTAGGAATGGTGGAGCGGGAGTGGGTCCAGTCCCCTTACTGAGCTCTCCATCCTGAATCCCTGCTTTCTTGTGCCCTCCCCCGGGCAGCCACGCCGGCCAGCAGCTGTGCCCACTCAGCCTTCTGCCATGCTTGCCTCAAGCACTAGGCACCACCTTTCCGCTCTTCCATGACTGTGTGGTAACTGGGCCCCGCTTTCTGCTGTCCCTGGGGCTTGGGGAGGGCTGCTGTTGGCACCATCTAAACATGCTTAGGCCTCCCCATCCCCCACCACTACAGTCCTTTCCAGCACCGCCTCTGTAATAGCGAGGAGAGATGAGTTAAAAGGCTGTCACAGTGGGCCGGGGACAGGCACGGAATGGTTGACTGCTGACTCAGCGCCTCCAGAAGACACCTCTCCCTCTCCACTGTGCTGCGCACCAGAAAGGGGTACAGCAAGCAGAGTGCTGAGTACAGCAGGTATGGCGCTTGCCTTTACGTGACACACCCATGTTGTTCAATGCCTGACACACCATATGGACCTGAGTTTCACCAGGAGTGGCCCCTGAACACAAAGGCAAGAGTAAGCACTCGGTGTGGTCCCCAAACAAAATAAAATGTGCTTCCTTTTTTTTTCTTTTTTGGGTCGCACCCGGCAATGCTCAGGGGTTTCTCCTGGCTCTGCACTCAGGAATTACTCCTGGTGGTGCTCAGGGGACCATATGGGATGCCAGGGATTGAACCGGGGCTGGCATAGGCGGCAAGGCAAACGCCCTACCCGCTGGATTATCACTCCGGCCCCAAAATATGCTTCTCTTTTAGTGCAGTGACTCCCTGACTCCAGTTCCTATCCTTCCCCTGAACATCTGCAAGTGGTTTGGGGAGGGGCCCGGCACAAGGCGAACTCTCTCTGTGCATGACTAAGAGCAAGGGCAACTCGAGCTTACAAATGAAGATTCAAGTGTGAAATTGCTGCTAGACTCCATCACCCCCTGCACTGGGATGGTTCTAGTGAAGTAAGTCCGCCTCTACTCTCACAAGCCAGAGTCGGCTTCCTCAGTAGCAGCGGAAGGAAGTCAGGTGCCAATCAAGTAGGCACTCGGTTTGCTGACTCAAGTAGGCTCCCGGCACCAAACAGTCCCTCTGAATCCAAGCACAGAGATCAGAATGAGCCCTGAGGGGACACAGCAACAGTCCAGGGTTAGGGCATTGGCCTTGCACGCCGCCCACCCAGGTTTGATCCCTGGCATCCCATATGGTCCCGAGCACCATCAGGAGGAATTCCTGAGTGCAGAGCCAGGAAAGCTCGAGTACCACCAGGTGTGGCCCAGGAAAAAAAAAAAAAAAAAAAAAAACAGGGGCCAGAGCGATAGCCCAGCGGTAGGGCGTTTGCCTTGCATGTGGCCGGCCTGTGTCGGCCCAGGTTCAATCCCCGGCATCCCATATGGTCCCCGAGCACCGCCAGGAGGAATTCCTGAGTGCAGAGCCAGGAGTAACCCCTGAGCGCCGCTGGGTGTGACCCAAAAAGCAAAAAAAAAAAAAAAAAACAGCTGCAGTGGGGAGGGTGGTGTGTGTGTGTGTGTGTGTGTGTGTGTGTGTGTGTGTGTGTGTGTGTGTGTGTAAATTAGTTGAGTTAAAGCATGGGAAGAGCTTGGGGCAGGACCAATAGCACAGCGGGGAGGGCGCTTTGCATGCGGCCAACCTGGGTTTGATCCCTGGCATCCCATGTGGTCCCCTGAGCACCGCCAGGAGTGATTCCTGAGCTAAGAGCCAGGAGTAACCCCTGAGTGTTGCTGGGTGTGACCCAAAAAGCAAAATATAAATAAATAAATAAACACTAACTCCCTCAATCTCAACAAAAGCTTTTTGTGACGTGAGAAGCTGAACACAATCCTTGTATTCTGCCTAAATTAGTCAATAGAGCAACACAAATTTCCAGACCTGCTCTTGAAACTCAACCCCTTGGTCATACGCCCCTCTGTTGAGCCCCCAAACCTGGGGCAAGGTGACTCCCGCACTCCACTTGCCCCTGGGGACTTATGCCCTCTACTCGGTTTCCTGACCTGTCATCCCTACAGGCCTGTTTCTGCGTGGCTTGCCCTTCTGAGTCCTCAGAATAAGCCTGTGGCGAACAGTGACAGGAAAGACAAAGTCTCCCAGCAGCAGCTTCAGTCTGAGCCCCAAGCCAAAGCATGGCTCCTTGCAGGTGGCCAAAGTGCCCCAGAGATTCTCCACAGGCCCCCGGTAGCTCCGGACCCTCTAAGAAGGTGCCAGCGTGGGCCACAGTACTGTAGTTTCAGGTTTACAGTGTCCAAACTACAGGGAGAGAGGCTAGAGATGTGGCCAGCGGTGAAGGGGAACTAGGGGCTCAAACCAACACTGCAAAAAGGAAACCAAATCAACGCTGCAGGAAGAAGGCCTGAAATAATTAACATACAAAAGACTCACCAGGAACCAATTATTTCCAAACTAATTTATTTTTCAGAGTCTAAAGCTTTCTGAATCCTGGCTGAGAAACATTCCCTGTCGTGGATGGAGGTTTCTTAAGCTTCAAATTCAAATTCAAAGTACTGTGGGTCGAAGTAGTGGATGCGGACATAGCCGTCTTCACCCCCGCTGCTGTAGCTGGAAAGAGAGCCAGAGACCAGTCAGATGCCTGTGGCGGGCGGGGGCTGGTCCGGGGGGCACAGACAGGTCTCTGCTGGGCTCAGCTCACTGCCCTGGGCTCTTACCTCTTGCCATCAGGATGGAAGGCGACACTGTTGATGGGCCCGGTGACCTTTGACTCTCCCAAACTCTTCTTCAAAGGCTAAATGGAAAAACCTGGAGAGAAGGGACAGGGAGTTCATTCCATTTCCCTGAATCACTGTATCATTGTCTTCCCATTGTTCATCTATTAGCTCGAGTGGGCACTAGTAACATCTCCATAAGTCCTGTCACAAGCAAGTGTAACCCAAGGGCATCTGCTTGCTCCAGGGACAGGAAGAGCCCCAAACCATTCTTCAGGTCATGGAACTGAGGTCCATAATTGTTACTAGTTTTTGGCATAACAAGTAAATGAGGGGCCGGAGCAATAGCCCAGCGGGTAGGGCATTTGCCTGCATGCGGCCGGCCCAGCGCCCGGTTCGACCCCGGCATCCCATATGGTTCCCCGAGCACCGCCAGGAGTAATTCCTGAGTGCAGAGCCAGGAGTAACCCCTGAGCATTGCCGGGTGTGACCCAAAAAAGCAAAAAAAAAAAAAAAAAAACAAGTAAATGAAACACTTTATTTACTTAGTAGCTTGCCAGGCTCTGCCGTAGGTGGTATAGTCTCAGTAGAAGACTTCTCAGTAGAAGCATCAGTAAATGCTCGTAGGCTTATAGTGTCCAATATTTAGTTGCATCAGCTAGATTATCAACAAAAGCTGCGTGCCTCTGGGCTGGAGCGATAGCCCAGCGGTTAGGGTATTTGCCTTGCACGCAGCCGGCCCATGCCAGCCAGGGTTCGATCCCCGACATCCCATATGGTCTCCTGAGCACCGCCAGGAGTAATTCCTGAGTGCAGAGCCAGGAGTAACCCCTGAGCATTGCCGGATGTGACCCAAAAAAAAAAAAAAAAAAAGCTGCGTGCCTCAGTATAATGGATGCAATGTACTAGACATGGGTTTATAATATCTGGCAGGTTTAGACAACTTTGAAAAGGACAGGATGAATAGGTCATTAAGAATCACCTTTCCAAAGAAACCTTACTAGCAGGTGGGACAGATTCTTAGGCGCTTGGGACGACAACAGCCCTTAGGCCCCTGGGACACAGATCTTTACATTCCCATGCCAGGTTCCCAGGCCATTCACTCCGAAATGTGAATGCCAGGGTCCTGAAGACACTTTCCCACTACCTGGAAACTGGAAGTGTTGTAGGCAGGCAGATAGGGGGGGCACCACATGGCAATAAAATTCCCGAAGAAGAGGAGATCCAGAGCCACACCTGATTGAAAGCCCAAACCAAACTTGACAAGACCACTATCAACAATAGACCCTGGGGAAGGAAAGGCCAAAAGGGAATGTGTGAAGCCCATAGGCCACTGACCCTTTTAAAGGCTTTAGATAACTAACCCTCCTAAGGAAGATAAATCAGCCTTCCCACCCAGAACCCAGCTCACAGAAGACCACTCCCAAAGTCTACTCCCCTTGGTAACGGGGCCCTAGCAACCGAGGTTAAAGCCCCATATGGGAGTAACTTGGGGAGAAATCTATAAAAGCCTTCCTAAACAAAGGACAGCGCGCACATGCTGCCTGGGTACACATGTTGCCTGCGGCGCTATGCTGCCTGAGCACGTGTGTTGCCTCTTGAGATGTGTACTCTCTCTTTTACTTGCTCTCCGCCTTTGGAGCGGCCCGCGTTCTCCCTTGAGCGTGTTACTCTCTCCTTTCTTTCTCTCCCTCCCCCTCACCTAAAACCTCCTTAATAAAACTTGTTTTACTTCACTGCTCGTCGACTCCTGAAAATTCTTTTTTCTGCGAGGAAGACAAGAACCTTAAGGCAGACCTGGGTAAGGTCTACGACTGACTTTCCTTTCCTGCAAAGAGCAATTCCTCGCTCCAGCCTGAGTCCATGGCTCCCGAGAAACCTCGGGTGGTGGGGATTGACTCCCGTGCCTAGAGATCAAGCGGGCATCAGGAGTGGCTTGACGGCCACCTCGTGGGGCTGGTGGGGCTCAGGCCCACGCCGTGCAGGGGCTCATCGCAGACTTTATCAGTCCTAAGCCTGCCCAGCGGATCCCAGGTGGCAGAGGTGGCTGGGGAGAAAGCGACCATCTCTCTCCCCTTCCTGCCTCACATAAGTCACCCGTGGGGTCCACCTGCAACAGAAGCAACACAGAATTCCTGTGTCCACCGGCCTGACAGAACCATGTGACTGAAAGTAACAATACGGAACTTGAACCCACCACATGAAGAGCCAAGAAGTCTTTCTCATGTGGGTAGTGCTGCCTTCCAGGGGTTCACTAGGAAAGTCTGGGGGGGGAATAACACAAAGCTCAGGGCAACTGGGGGACACTTTTTTTTTTTTTTGCTTTTTGGGTCACACCCGGCAATGCTCAGCTACTCCTGGTTCTGCACTCAGGAATTACTCCTGGCAGTGCTCAGGGGACCATATGAGATGCCGGGGATCGAATCCGGGCCAGCACAGGCCAGCCGCGTGCAAGGCAGACGCCCTACCCGCTGGGCTATCGCCTCCGGCTGGGGACACTTTTTTATTTGTTCACTTAAGATTTCTTTTTTTTTTTTGCTTTTTGGGTCACACCCGGCAATGCTCAGGGGTTTCTCCTGGCTCTGCACTCAGGAATTACTCCTGGCTGTGCTCGGGGGACCATATGGGATGCCAGGGATCGAACCCAGGTCGGCATGGGCCAGCGTGCAAGGCAAGCGCCCCTACCCGCTGGGCTACGCCCGGCCCCTGTTCACTTAAGATTTCTGTGGGGTGCTGAGTGATTTATTTTCTGTAAAGGGGGTGGCAGGACTTACCAGCTTGTGAATGTTTGGTCTAAACAGTAACTTTCTTCGCCCCTGCCCACCCCTCTACCTCCTGCCAAATTAAAACACAGTAAAGATGTACCACTGGAATATGAAAATGTACAAAGTGAGCAGTGGGGGAAGGAGCAATGGTACAGTGGGTGAGGTGCTTGCCTTGCACAGGGCCAATCTGGGTTTGATACACAGCATCCCCATGATCCCCCAAGCCTGCCAGAAGTGATCCCTGAGCACAGACCCAGTAGTAAGCTCTGTTACTCTCTGATCGCCACCAGGAGTGGCCCAACTGTCTACCCTCAAATAAAATTAATAAACTAAACGGTGGCCCAGGCCTGCAGAGAAGTGATGGCATGGGGGTCAGGATTCTAGGAATGGGACCTCACACATGGATTCTTCAACACCTTCCACTTGCACAACCCTTTTTCACCTGGGAATCTTTCCATGACCCCAGGCATGTAAAACAGGCATACAAAATAGGTATTCAAGGGCCAGGGAGATAAAGTGATGGAGGGGATCAAGGAATGAGTGAAAAGAAACAAGACAAAGCTTGGAAGAGAATGGACCCACAGTCTGCCTGAATACACAGAGAATACTTTCCCACTACATGCTTGGCAGTGCCCTGAGAGCATAACTTTATTTCACTAACCCCTTTACTTCATGGCTAAGGGTATTATCACTCCCCTGGCCCGTGTGATGATAACTGCACACAGAGACAGAGAATGGGGGCTGGAGTGGCAGTACAACAGGTAGGGCGTTTGCCTTGCTCACTGCCAACCCAGAGTCAATCCCTGGCTCCCTATATGGTCCCCAGAGCCTGTCAGGAGTTAGTCCTAAACAACACCAAACATGGCCCTAAAACAAAATAAATATAAAATAATGTACCTAGGACCTAAGAATAAGCTCAATGGTCATTTTTGGGGGTTGGGGCAGAGAGAGATTTGAGGCCACACCCTCAGTGATTTAGGACAACACCTGGCTCTGTACTTGGGTAACTAGATGGTCCTAGAAAGCAAAAATCAGGGTTGGTCGCATGCAAGGCAAGCTCTGTAACCACCGTGTCCTCTCTCGGCCCAAGAGTTCAGGCTCTTACATGGCTTTATCTCAGGAGGCCACAAATCTGGTTGCAAATGAAACAAGGGATGTGTCCCCAATTACAGCAGGTTTGTGTGCACTATGAAAGACATTCATGGGGCCGGAGCGACAGCACAGCAGATAGGGCGTTTTCCTTGCACCTGGCTGACCGGAGTTCGATCCCCAGCATCCCATATGGTCCCCGGCACCGCCAGGAGTAACCCCTGAGTATTGCTGGGCGTGACCCAAAAAAGCTAAATGAATGAATGAATGGATGGATGGATGGATGGATGGATGGATGGATGGACGGACAAATAAACAGATGAACAGATAAACAAATAAATAGATAAAAATAAAAAAATAAAAAAAAAAAAAAAAAGACACTCCAGGAGGGTGCCGAAGGGAAGAATTCCCACCTCCTTTACCTGGCTTCAAATTTGCCAATCCTGGTAGACGTCGTGGTTACATCCATGGCTTCCTGACCACCACCCAGTACCACCTGAGGGAGGGAAAATAAAAAAACCTCAAGACATGTCCAGGGCTGAGAGATAGTATAGCAGGTAGGGCATTTGCCTTGCATGCAGCTGACCCAGGTTTGATCCCTGGCATCCCATACAATCCCCTGAGCACTGCCAGGAGTGATTCCTAAATGCAGAACAAAGAGTAACCCCTGAGGGGCCGGAGCGATAGCCCAGCGGGTAGGCGTTTGCCTTGACGCGCCAGCTCGGCCGCCGGGTTCGATCCCCCGGCGCCCCATATGGTCCCCTGCGCAGCCAGAGTAATTCCTGAGGCAGAGCCAGGAGTAACCCCTGAGCATTCCGGGTGTGACCCAAAAAAAAAAAAAAAAAGAGTAACCCCTGAGCATTGCCACATGTGGCTCAAACGTCCTGTACCCCCAACAAATAAACTTAAGACAGTCACAAAGGCCAGCAAGTCCCTTTCGGTACCCCCAGCTTTGAGGAGAGTGATGGCACCAAAAGACACCTCCTGCCCCACCCACCGGTTTCCCAATGGTCCAGCCTGGTGGCTGCCCTGGGAACGCCCCCCCTGCCCGGCACCCTCTCCAAGCTCCTGGCTTCACTGCTAAGTCAGCTGACCGGGAGCCTCTGGGGCTACTGTAAAAGAACTGGACGGAAATTCCTTACATGGTCATAGTTGGGAGAAAGGGCAGCTGAGTTGACGGGACGTTCTGTCCGGGAAGGTCTTCTGATGTTCAAGGGTTGTGGAATCAAAAAGCTGCAGAGACAAAGCAGGGGCAAATCTGCTAACTGGGCTTCCCTGGGAAAAGTGGGGGAGTCGAGAGTTGTGCAGAAGTGGGGAGCCACCCAGAAGACCCCCTGAAAGCTCACCTTGGCTGTGTTGTCCTTGGATGCGGTGACAAACATGGTCATGTCCCTGGATAACTGGATGTCATTGATCTGCCGGGAGTGCTCCTTAACATTCACCAACACCTCACCAGACTGCGGAGGAAGAGCAGGTGTTAAGAGGACGAACCCGCGAGATGCACTGCCCGGCCAGGGTTGACCTGCTTCTTTAGAGCAGAGGGCTGGCAGTAACCAAGATGCCCTGAATCCACATTTGCTTCCTCTTTGCAGCCCAAGCCTGTGTCCCTAAAGCCCTGCCAGTCTACCAAGGAAAACACATGCTTACAACAGAGCAATGGCCCTATTCATTATCATCATCACAGAGTAGCAGAGCAGCTCCTATTTACTCCTTTCAACAAATATTTGAAGGTCTATGATTTGCTAAGCACTGTGCTAAGCACTGGATGCCATTAAATCCTCCTTCCAATCCTATGAAGCTTTTGTTTTTGTTTTGGCTTGGTGCTGGGGTGGAGGGTCATTCCTGGCAGAAAGAATGTACCATGAGTGCTGGAGAGCAAATCCAGAGCACCCACCTGCAAAGCATATGCTCCAGACCTTTGAAATAACTTCATAGCTCCTCCAGTGGGAATTTTAATAGAAGTTGTAAGGGGAAGAAATTAAGGATCAGAGATGTGGTGTGAGAGTTGGGAATGTGGCTCATGGTAGAGCACTTGCCCTGGATGTATGAAGCTCTGGGCTCTATATTTGACACTGACAAATAAACACTGGGACTAGAGCAACAGTACAGTAGGTAGAGCACTTGCCTTGCACACTGCCAACCCAGGTTCAATCCTGGCATCCCCCATGCACTGCCAGGAATAACCCCTGGGCACCACCAGGTGTGCCCCTCCTACAAAAAAATATTTTTTCTTTTGGGTCACACCCAGTGATGCTCAGGGTTTACTTCTGGCTCTGCGCTCAGGAATTACTCCTAGCACTGCATGGGGGACCACATGGGATGCCAGGGATCGAACCCAGGTCGACCACATGCAAAGCAAAACACCCTCCTCACTGGACTATTGTTCCAGCTCTTCTGCAAAGTTTTTAAAAAAGACAACACACACACACACACACACACACACACACACACACGGAACAAAACAAAGAAAACTCAGGGATGAGGCCAGAGCAATAATACAGGAAGTAGGGCGCTTGCCGTATACGTGACTAACCTGGGTTCAATTCCCAGGCATATGGTCCCCAAGCCCACCCAGGAGTGATCCTTTAGCAGAGTGCCAGAAGTAAGCCCTAAGTACTGCTGGCTGTGTTCAAAAAAAAAAAAAAGGAAAGAAAATTCAGGAGGTGTGACTTCCTGAACACCACATAAGTAAGATGCAGAGAGCCTCTCTGCATCCCCCTCCCTTCCAGGTCTTGGTCATAGTCCACAGAACCTGTCCTTTCATAGGTCTCCTCAGAGACATTTCATCTGATCAGAGTTGGAGGGGTCAGAGAGGTAGTGCCTGCACGCAGTAAGGTGCTCTGTCTTGCCTGAGGCCAACCCCTGACTCAATAACCTGCATCATGAACTGCCCTGAACAGAGCCAGCGTGGCTCACAACCCAATATACTGGAAGGCTAAAACCATAGTACAGCAGGTAGGGTGCTTGCCTTCCAGGTGACTAATCGGGTTCGATCCCTGGCACCCCACAGGGTCTTTTGAGGGCACCCTGAGCAATACTTAAAGACAAAGTCAGGAGTAAGCCCTGAGCAAGCCAGGTGTGGCCTTAAAACCAAACCAAACAAAAATGAATATATTTAGGGCTGGAGAGAGTACAGTGGGTAAGGCATTTGTCTTGTACACCACCGACCTGGGTTTGATCCCTGTATGGTCCCCCAAGTTCCACCAGGAGTGATCTCTGAGCAGAGCCAGGAATAAGCGCTGAGCACTGCTGTGTGTGTGGCTCAAATAAAAACAAGCAAAAAGGACTCCTCTAGTCAGAGAAGTGGTTCAGCAGGAAAGGGCAGATCTTACATGCAATCTGGATTCAACCTCTGGACCACAAAAATAACAAGTAAAAGCACTTCTCCATGGGGACCTGAGAGTACGGAGTACAGCGGGTAGCGCATTTGCTTTTCATTCACTCAACCCGGATCTGAACCCTGGCACCACATTTGGCCCCCAAAGCCCTGCCAGGAGCAATCATGTGTGCAGTGAGGAGTAAGCCCTAAGCACTCTCAGGTGTTGTAAAGGTACTGAGGTTTTGTCTTATTTGACGTGGCTGGGACCATCTGGCTACATTCAAAACATGTGCTATGGGGCTGGAGCGATAGCACAGCAGGTAGGGCATTTGCCTTGCATGCGGCCGACCTGGATTCGATTCCCGGCACCCCATATGGTCCCCGAGCACTGCCAGGAGTAATTCCTGATCTAAGAGCCAGGAGTAACCCCCTGAGCATTGCCAGGTGTGACCCAAAAAAGCAAAAAAAAATAAAATAAAATTTGTGCTAGATGACTACAAGGTCCTGAGCTCTGTGCTTCCCTGTACAGTCGCAGAAACTTTCCTTGGTTTCATCTATTCCGTGGGAAGAACATAATTTTTATCTCCTCTATCAATTTGACCTGCAGCAGCAGGGATGTTTCTGGTGCTCACATTCTAGGGAAATAGCATGAGCTTTGCAGTCAGGTCTACCTGAGCACATAGGTCGGCTCCCATATTTGCCAATACCAAGAATTTGATACCGGATACTTTGACCACTGGATCCGTTCCCTTCGTATATGGGCCTGGTGTCTGACAGATCACTCTCAGCTAGTGCTGAGTGCCTGACCAAGAGTCATGGTAATGCATTCCAGCAGTCCCCAGAAGCGTAGACTCAGAAATCTGAGACGGGGCTGGAGTGATAGCACAGTGGGTAGGGCGCTTGCCTTGCACGCAGCCAACCCGAAGTTCGATCCCCAGCATCCCATATGGTCCCTCGAGCACTGCCAAGAGTAATTCCTGAGTGCAGAGCCAGGAGTAACCCCTGAGCATTGCAGGGTGTGACAAAAGGGAAAAAAAAAATCTGAGACAGCATGAACTTCACTCTTTTTTCACCCCTTCACCTCACTAGTCACCCCTAAATCTTATGTGGGGAGAGACTCCCATGCAGTACTGAGGGGGCCTGGGGTTTATCCTGGCAGATACTCAGCTAGGTCATATGGTTCAAGCCTACAGTCTAAGGATGCAGAGCTGCTTAGACCCATGCGGTGTGGTTCTGGTAATGCTCAGTGGCCTCCAAGACTATAATAAGAGTTGCCTGGGGGTCTCCAGAGTTATTCCCAGCAGTGTTGGGAGACCATGTGGTGCTGAAACTCAAATCTAATCACTGAGCTATTTCTCCAGCCCCACAGAGTTCTTTTTTTTTTTTTTTCTTTTTTGGGTCACACCCGGCGATGCTCAGGGGTTACTACTGGCTCTGCACTCAGGAATTACTCCTGGCAGTGCTCAGGGACCTATATGGGATGCCAGGGATCAAACCTGGGCCGGCATGGGCCGGCATGCAAGGCAAATGCCCTATCCGCTGGACTATCACCCGCCCCCAGAGTTCTCTTAACGCTATCACTGCCAGGCACCTGCATGGACCTGCCATGGCTCTGGTCCACTTCAGATCCATTCTCCAAACTGTGCCCTACGAAAGGATTTTAGAGAGAAAATCTGATTGGACCAGCAGGGTATTTGCTTTGCACATGGCCAACCCAGACTCGATTCCTGGTACTCTATATATACGGTCCTCCGGTTCTCTGAGTCCTGCTGAGAATAACCCACAAGCACAGAGCAGGGAATAGTCTCTAAGCACTATTGAGTGTGCCCCTAACCCTCCTCCAAAGAACAGGTCTGGGGCTAGAAATAGAATGGGCCTAGGTGTTTGTCTTGCCTGTTTGATCCCCAGCACCACATATAGTCCCCAAGCATCATCAGCATTGAATCCTGAGCACAGAATCTGGAGTAGCCCCCGAACACCACCAGTACAGTAAAAACCAAAAATTAAAAAAAAAAAAATTTAGTGAAAATGAAGCCACTGGCCCAAAATCACACGCCTAGACAGCAGTGAACTGTCTGAATACAGTCCGTGCTCTTGCCGCTGCACAATCCTGCTTCCAGAGACTGGTTCTTACCTTGGCACTATACTGGTTGAGCTCCCCACTCTCATGGCCAGCGATGATGCATTCCCCTAGGGGCCCCACACAGCACTGGTGATCTTGGAGTCGTTGCAAGGGATCTTCATGTAGGGCTCGTTGCTGTCTGCAGGCAGCAGATGTCAGGCCCTGAACTTGAGCAGCACCTTCCCCAACGCAGCCCAAGTCCCACCTCTCACCGATCTGGCTCGGGTCCCGCAGGTCAAAGAAGCTCACGAGCACTGGTAGCCCATCTGCTTGTCGGTGGAGAACATGATGATATTGCCGCCAAAGTCAAAGCCACAGGTCCGACAGCGGAATTGGTCTTGAGTAGGGCCAGCTGCTTCCCTGGGTAAAGGCGGAGGGAGGGTGAAGGCACATCTGACCCGCATCCCACTTTCTCCCACACCGGTTCCTCCCAACCCTCCTCTTCGGTACTGTATGCTGTGACTTGTCCTACAACTTCCTCCCTGGGCCCCCTAACGCAAACTCCCCTGAACACCTCCAGGCAAAGGCTCGCTCCCTTCTCTGTGTCCCCGTCCAGGAGAGCACTGGCACAGAGCCTGGCACTAGGCAGTGCTCACTAACTGCAGTGACTTCACAGGGCCGGAGCGATAGCACAGTGGGGAAGGCGTTTGCCTTTGCACGCAGTCGACCCAGGTTCATCAATCCTGGCATCCCATATGGTCCCCTGAGCACCTCCAGGAGTAATTCCTGAGCGAAGAGTCAGGAGCAACCCCCTGAGCATCGCCGGGTGTGACCCACAAAAGAAATAAACAAATAAATAAATGCAGTGGCTTCACTGGCTCTCTGGCCTTTATCCTCATCTCTCCCCAGGCTCCCTACTACTGCCGAGATTCTGAAAATTCCATAGACCACTACCCTTCCCTGTTCTCGGATCTCCATAGCCCCCCTTTGCTTGGCATTCCAAGACCACCTCGTGGTCTCCATGTACTGTATTTCATCCTCAAGACACAGGAAGCCCTTGGGACCAGGTGACTCCAGCAGGACACCTGTGACACTTCCCTTCCTGCAAGGGCTGAGGCGGTGACCTTCTCCTCCCCCTTAGGCCAAGCTCCTCCGGCATTTCCCTCAGGAACCCCTCATGGCCTTCCATAGTGCCACAATTATCGCCAACGGCTACTGCTGCCTGTAATGCCTCTGTCTCATTCTATTTCTTTCTCTTTTTTTTTGTTTTTTTTGGGTCACACCCCTGTGATGCTCAGGGGTTTCTCCTGGCTCTGCACTCAGGAATTACTCCTGGAGGTGCTCAGGGGACCATATGGGGATGCCGGGATCGAACCCTGGCCGGCATGGGCTGGCCACGTGCAAGGCAAACGCCCTACCCGCTGGGCTATCACTCTGGCCCCTCATTCTATTTCTTCATGTCACTTTTCTTGACAGCAGAGCTGGACTCTGGATTGACGCGTCATTCCTCAGGTCCCTTTCACTTACAAGACTACAGCTGAAAAGTGAAAGACCCAGGCTTACCTGTCTCCACAGTCCCAGAGGCGACAGCTGTTGTCGGCGGAGCCAGTGAGGACATGCTTGGTGTCCCCTGACGAGGGTGTTAAGAAACATGACCAAGTTTACCAGAGCCCCTGTCTGAGATGCGACTGCAGTCATTTAGCCCAAGCAGCCTCTCTGCCTCCCTCAGTCCCTAGAGCATTTGAATCTCCTCATCCGGAACGGGAACTTGTGTCTGGTCTATTCTCCAACCGGTGAACCGGAGAGGAGGGGAGATCCTACTCTGACCCACGAGAACACCCCGAACTCCCAACTTCCAACTCGAGACCTTCTCCCTCCCTTGCAGACCACAGAGCAGACTCTGAAACCAAGGATACAGTCAGCGTCCACACACCACACAGCTCCAGTGTGGCCCATGTAGGTGCCCAGCCTCTCGCCATTTACAGAGTACCACACATTGACAATCTGAAGGAGCCAACAGAAGTGTGACAGAATGGTACACAGCCTGGCTGTAATAATGGCCTATTTTACCCCAGAACCTCTGGCAGAAGCCAGATCAGACTCTGCCTCTCCTCATCTCTTGGAGAGCAGCAAGCTGGTAGACAGACTAACTCAGCTTCTCCTCCCTGAAGGTAAGGGCAGGTTATCCGGAGGTTTGCAAAAACAGCTCCATTTGCCACTGTCTTAGCTCTCAGACCCTAAGAGTAGAAAATCTAGCTGAGAGATCTGCAGAGTTCAAAGGGCTGGAGGGCCCACGTTCACTCCCTGATACCACCTGCCTTCCAAAGTACTGCTGGGGCCGGAGCAATAGTACAGCGGGTAGGGCATTTGCCTTGCATAGGCTGACCTGGGTTCAATTCCTGATCTCTCCGCATCCCATAAGGTCCCCTGAGCACTGCCAGAGTAACCCCTGTGCTTTGCTCGGTATCAGCCATAAAGCCAAAACAAACAAAAAACCCAAAGCACTGCTGGGTATAGCCTTGCTGGCCTTCAGTACTAGGATCAACCCACGAGGCCCCCCAGCACTGCTCAGAAGCCCACCAAACCCCAAACAGTAAACCCTGGCTGGGATCAAGTACTCTGTGGCTGAGTATATGCTTTGCAGGTATGAGGCCCTGGGTTCAATCCCATAGCAAAACAAAATGATGTAAGGGATTAACCATCTGGCCGTCACGTGTCCCGGGACTGTGCCAGGCAGCTTGCAGGGATGACCCTGCTTTATGCTACGGCCCGTAGAGTGAAAGACGCACTTATTACTTCTCAGATCTTAGAAAAACAGAAACTTGGTCTCGAAAGTTTGAATGTCACAAGCAAAGAGACTTTTTGCTAGTAGCTGCGGGAATGAAGGTTCCCACCAGACTGGCTTGGCTTCAGTCCTCCCGTAACAACTAAGCTCATTTCCCCACATTAGGTGCCTGAGGCAGAACTGCGGGTGGGCAGGCCCTGGAAAAGCTGAAATGAGGGCCGGAGCGATAGCCCAGCGGGTAGGGCGTTTGCCTTGCACGCGGCCGGCCTGTGCCAGCCCAGGTTCGATCCCCGGCATCCCATATGGTCCCCAGGCACCACCAGGAGTAATTCCTGAGTGCAGAGCCAGGAGAAACCCCTGAGCATCGCCGGGTGTGACCCAAAAAGCAAAAAAAAAAAAAAGCTGAAATTAGAACGCCGCCTTCCCAACACTGTTTCTCCAGGGCGTCTATTGCCCTCTCCCAGAGCCCGGAGCAATGGTGCGCGGGCTGGACCCCTCCCCGGTCCAAGGCCCCGCCAGCATATGGTCATGAGCCCAAATCCCTGGGGTCCCACAAGCACATGCCGGCAGCCCTGACGTGTCTGCTCCCCCGCCCCACAAAAAGTTTTTAAAAAGTCCAAAATAAAGCCTTTCCCAGCCTGATCTCCAGGTCAACCTGCCACGACGGCCACTGGGCTCTCCTACCCGGCTCTCCGGCCGCCACCCTGGGGGCCTCTCCCTACTTCTCGGACCCGGAGCTCTCTGGTCCCCCTCTCGCGGCTCCACCCGCCACCCTCAGGACGCGCGGCGCTCCCGGGCCCGCGACGCTCACAGGGTCCTTGGCCACCGTGAAGAGGAGGTCTCCCTCGCGGTTGTACTTGATCTGTGTGATGGACCGCTCATGGCCCTGCAGCAGGATCGGCTTCTGTGGGCACAGGAACGGCGTGTCAGCGTCCAGAGCGCCGACACACCCAGCCGCGGCCCCACTCCCGCCTCCGTGGAACTCACCATGTCAGCGGGGACGCGAGGAGAGGGAGCGCCGCAGCGTGACCGGGACCGGAAAGGCTGAGGATCCACTTCCGGTCTGCGGGGCTCCGCCCCTCGATCCCGGAAGTGGAAGGACGGCGTTGCCATGGCTGCGTCTCTCGGTGGGTAGGCGGCCCCGCCCCACTTGGGCTCCCGGGCTCTCCCCTGTCCCCTGGGATTTATTTTCTTCCCCACCTCCGCCACCGACCCCCGACCCGGCTGGCTGCCGCGGTCCTGGTTCACTTCTCCCTCTAGCTCAGCCCCCTACCCCTGCCTCTCCGGGGTCTGTGAAACCGGCGTCCTCCGGGAGTGCGAGGGTGGCCGGGAGGCGAGCTGGGGTCAGGGGAGATCGGGCCGCGGGAGGGCCTGGGGCTGGATGGGGAAAGGCTTCCTCGCCTCTCTGTGCAGGGCAGGTGCTGGCACTGGTGCTGGTGGCCGCCCTGTGGGGTGGCACACAGCCGCTGCTGAAGCGGGCCGCCTCCCGCCTGCAGCAGGTTCGGGAGCCCACGTGGGCCCGGCAGTTGCTGCAGGAAATGAAGACCCTCTTCTCCAATACCGAGGTGCGTCCGTGGATGGCCCCTCCTCTCCGGGCTAAGCTGCTAGGAATTTGATCTCTGGTGGCAGACAGGTCTGGGTTGGAATTTCTGCTCCACAACTTGCTTGAAGCTTCTGCAGACGCAAAGCCCAATCCCTGCGCTCTGCTCTCTGCCAGAAACTTTTGAATCAGTCGCTTATACCTCATCCATAAAATGGGAATGTTGAGGGTGACCATCCTAGATGGCGCTTGAGAGAATTAAATAAAGCTTTTACTGTTGGGCTTAGTACATCATTAGCGCTCAGTCAATGGCCAATGACTGCCTTTATTATTAGGGTGATCCTTCCGTAGATTTTTGAGTCACACCCGGCAGTGCTCAGGGGTTACTCCTGGCTCTGCACTCAGGAATTACTCCTGGCGGTGCTCGGGGGACCGTATGGAATGCCAGGGATCCAACCCGGTCGGCCGTATGCAAGGCAGACACCCTCCCCCTCTGTGCAATCGCTCCAGCCCCTCACCTAGCTTATTTTTATTTTGGGTCCCCACGTGGGTTTGGCCTTCCCACCAGCCCTAGACTGGCAGAATGCAGTCAGAGCTGATTCTCCAGATCCTTCTTCAGTTTTTGCTGTGTGCTGGGGTGACTCCCCATACCGTGCTAGGGGAGGGGAAAGAGACGCTAGTCCCAAAGGTGCTTAGGGGACCATGCAGTGCTGGAATTGAGCCTATGATTCCATAGGGTCAGGGAGATAACTCAAAGGGTTGAAATCCAGAGGTCTGAGTTGAGTCCTGGTACCTGAGGGTCTCCAAACACTGCCCCTGTCGTCCCTCCAAGGAAAGGCACACATCTCACTGACTGGATTTCTGTTCCCAGTACCTGCTGCCCTTTCTCCTCAACCAGTGTGGCTCCCTTCTCTACTACCTCACTTTGGCATCCACAGGTGGGTCCATGGGCTGAACCTGCTTAGTGACGGAGGGGCCTGAAAGAACCTTGGTGGGGAAAGAACTCTAACACTGGCCCCAAGCCGGTGGTAGCAGGGTTAGCAGGGTTAGCAGAGGTTGCTTTTTGGCACTAGGCCTTCTAATGCAGTAGTAGGTAAAGGAAGAATCAGGGCTGGAGAGAAAAACAGCAGGGAAGATGCTTGCCTTGCATCTCTGTGCAGGGCATCTCTTTGCTAAACCTGGATTCAGTCCCAGCTCACATATGATTCCCCAAGCGTCTGCAGGTATGATTCCTGGGCTCAGAGATTGGAGTAAACCCTGAACACTTCTGGGTGTGGCCCAAAAAGAGAAAAAAAAAATGGAAGGCTCAGTTGGCTGTGCCAAAGACCAGCCTTGACACTCATTCGCTCTGTGTGTGCTCACCTGTAGAAGTCTCTTACTTGAACTTTTTTTTTCTTTTTGGTCACACCCCGCAATGCTCAGGAGTTACTCCTGACTCTTTGATCAGGAATTACTCCTGGCAGTGCTCAGGGACCATATGGGATGCCAGGGATCAAACTTGGGTGGGGGTATCGAACCCGGGTTGGCTGCGCGCAAGGCACATGCCCTACCCACTGAGCTATCGCTCCTGTCCCTCTTACTTGAACTTTGATTTCATGTATTTGGGTTTGCAGCACCATGAGGAAGAATTTAAGGGAATGAGAAACATTGAGCGGGGAGCCTGGTAGACCTGTAGGAGCTCAGTACTCAGAAAGGTCCTTTCCTGGGGCTGGAGTGATAGCACAGCAGGTAGGGTGTTTGCCTCACACACAGGCAGACCCGGGTTTGATCCCCAGCATCCCATATGGTCCCCTGAGCCCTGCCAGGAGTAATTCCTGAGCGAAGAGCCAGGAATAACCCCTGAGCGTCACCAGGTATGACCCAAAAAGCCAAAAAAAAAAAAAAAAAGTCCTTTCCTCATTGTTAGCCATGCACCATTGTGCCAGTCAGAGAGTGTGCTGGTCTTACACTGTGTGTGTCCGCATGCTGACCCTCGGAGCAGATGTGACTGGCCCATGCACTCACACTTGTTGGGGCACAATGGGCTGAGATGTTGTACACTGGTTAGTGCTCTTAAATATCCCACTCTAGAGCTTTTGCCTCCAATGGAATCTCATTCAGACTGAGGAGGTCTGGCCCCCAATTTGCTCTGGAGAACCCTTCAGAGATCGCAGGGTGAGAGCATAGACTGACCTCCAGACATGCTAATATTTTTGTTGTTGTTGTTGTTCTTTGGGTGATGCCTGGTGATGGTCAGGAGTTACCTCCTGACTCTGCACTCAGGAATTACTCCTGGCAGTGCTCAGGTGACTATATGGGATGCTGGGGATCGAACCCAGGTAGGGCAAGGCAAACACCCTCCCCACTGTGCTATCGCTCTGGCCCTGCTAATATGTGTTTAATGCAAGTCACTCTGCTTGCATCTCTTTCCACTGGGCTTCTCGTACGAGCCAGCAATGCACAGGGTTTACTCCTGCCTGTGCTCTTGGATCCTTCTGATGGAGTTCAGGGGACCATATGCGGTGCTGGGTATAGAATCTGGATCAGGTGCATGCAAGGCAAGTGCCCTACCTGCTATACTACCTCCCTGGCCTGAAAGACTTTTATTGGAGGGGATTTTGAGCAATACCCAGAAGTGCTCTGGGTTGCTCCAAGCAGTGCAGAGGACCATGTGGTGCTGGGGATTGACTCTAGGTCGGCTGCATGCAAGGCAAATGCTTTAAGCCCTGCATACCTCTCTCTGCTCCCTAAAAGGGACTTTTTCCATCTCAGAGATTCTTTTCATTCTGACCACTCAGATCTGACCCTAGCTGTGCCCATCAGTAACTCTCTGGCCATCGCCTTCACGCTAATTGTGGGCAAGATCCTTGGAGAAGACATTGGTGGGAAAGGTAAATCACCCCCCGGATGGGTTGTGACACATGGGTTCGCTCCCAGAGCCATCCCCGTGGAGGGTGAGGGGCCTTCCCCATCCTGCCCCTTTCCTTTGGGGCATCCCTGTTTCCTTGTGGACAGTAGTATCCTTCCCTGGCCCATCTGAGACAGATCCCTTCTGAGTCCTCTCCTCAGTGCTGTACAGGACATGTACAGGACATGAGCTTAGAGCCCCTTGGTTTCTCTGACTTCAGGAGCACTCGCAGGCATGATGCTCACCATGATGGGAATTACCCTCTGCATCTCAAGCTCAGTGAGCGGGGCCAGGAGCACCCGTCTGCCCTCTGAGCGGTCTGCTGCCCTCCAGCTGTGCTGTCTCAGGAGTGCTGAGCCCCGAGGTGCAAGCAGAGAGAAGATGGACGGGCACTTTCTCCTTTGAAGCCTCCACTTCTGTATCCCTGATGGGGCACTAGCTACTCGCGAATTGCAATGAGAGCAAGCGTGAAGACTTTCAGAACTTCCAAGTGTCGGCTAACTTCTTGGGAAGCCTCAACACCCTCTCTGCTCTGGAAGCTCACTACCTGTGGCCATGCCTGGCACCCAGTCCAGCCACTGTTACCGAGGCCTGCCCTGGACCACACATGGCTGGATGATAGACTGCTGAGCCCCTGCTACAGGCCAACACAGCCTCTGAGCCAGAAGTGTGGGCCACAGACTCCCCAGGTACACACAGAGGCCAGGCCTGACTGCAGGGATGGGGACAGGGACAGCAGGCCTGGGGAGAAGGGCCTCAGGATGACAGGGGGCAGAAGTGAACCAACTGCCTGCCTTGCCTGTCCCACCATGAGGCAGGTGGGCACCCTTAGATATACCACGAGCCCCAGTACTGCCTGTCTCCAGTACGCGGTGCGGTGCTGGGGCGAGCACTGCCTGCAATAAATCTGTAGGAATCGGGGCCGGAGCGATAGCCCAGCGGTAGGGCGTTTGCCTTGCGTGGCCGGCCTGTGCCGGCCCAGGTTCGATCCCGGCGTCCCATATGGTCCCCCGAGCACCGCCAGGAATAATTCCTGAACAAAGAGCCAGGAGTAACCCCTGAGCATTGCCGGGTGTGACCCAAAAAGCAAAAAAAAAAATAAAAATAAATAAATCTGTAGGAATCAGGTGGGAAGTCTTTTATTCTGCAGGTCTGTCCCCAGGCTGTGGTTTCCCTGTGGTCTCAGTTGATGGCTTCCCTTCTTAATCCAGGAAACCCCATAAGGGGACCGGTGGGCTTCCCTTCTGGAAATTGGTGGCCAGGGTTGCGCAAGGAGGGGGAGTGGGCTGTACGCTGGGAGTAGGCGAGGGTAGGGCTGAGACTGCTGTGGACCCTGTGTGCCCTGAGGAACCAACCGGCTGCTGCAACCCGAGGACAAAGGGCAGCAGAGTCCTGCCAGGTCCTGGCCAGAGGTGCCCTCTTTCAGGATGGCAGAGCGGGCGCTGAGGCTGAGAGAGATGCCTCCACCCCAGGCTGGTTTTCCAGAAATGGGGCCTCTTGCACGATCTGAGCTGCCCTCTGGATGAGAGAAGGCCACACCGCTCACATCCTGTCCCCAGTGCCCCTCCGGCAGTGCAGAGTGTCCCAGGAACGGAGCCGCCCTCTGCTTGGACAGGGCGGCAGCCCGCTCCAGATGGGGCATCTGCTCACAGCCGCGGAGAAGAGCGTTTGGTGGGCCCAAAGCTCCCAGCTCCCAGCTCACCTGGTCCAAGGGCTCCTCTGTCCTGGTGTCCTCATCATCTGCTACTTCCGGGACCCCTGCTGCCTCCCTCCTTGGGTGGGGAGCACCGTAGACTCCCCTTCATTCCTGAGATCAGCCACAGGGCTGGTGAGCAGCTCAGAAGCCCTCCTTCGTTGCTGCTCCTTCCTCCCTGCCTGAGTTTTATTCCCACCTCCTCACTGGGAGCTCAGGCAACGCACAGGCCGGACCCCTGTCCCTTCCCACTCCTGCCCCTCAAGTCTCATGGTGCTGAGTGCCCGGGGCTGATTTCTTCCCATTCTTTTACACTATGGTGGTCTCGGGCTTCATGCTGCAAGGCCCGTGTTCCACCACGAGGTCATATCTTCTAAACCCACCCCTCCCCCTTTTTTTCCAGTTTCGGGCCTTCCCAGTGGCCCTCAGGGGCCTTTCCTGGCTCTGTGTTCAGGATTGTCACTGTCAGAGGGGCCTGAGAGGGGAGAGGGGTCCAAGGAGGGGTCTGGGTCCCAGGTCACCTGATGAGAGAAAGAGAGTAGGGGGTTCGCTTCTTGCTTGACTGGCCAGGGGGCGTCTAGCATAGAAAACAGATGGCTCAGGCGCATGTGATTTCTTTGGAGAGAGCTGAGTTGCCGGCTCCCTGGAGCCATGGGCCTGGGGAGGGGACATTGAGCTGAGACCGGGTGCTGGCTGGACTTACCTTGTCTCCTTCCAGTCCAGGCTTGACTGCCCGGTGTCTGGGTGTGTGGGGAGAGGTGCCGGCCTCCTCCAGAGCAGCATCGCCTCCTGCTTCCTTTCAGACTGCCCTAGCCAGGGCAGGGCAGCAGCAGGGGCGGCAGATGGAACCAGGTCTGGCCTGCATCTCTGGCAGGGCCCCTAGCTGAGGGGTGTGACTCTGTGCAGACACCATCACTCTTGCCCTACATTGGACCTGCAAAGAGGCCTGAGCCCAGTGCCTGAATCCAGAGAGCCTGCTGGGCCTGAATGACCAGTTCAGCCCAGCCTGTCCCCCCAAAAGTCACTTCTCTTCTTTGAGTCTGTGGCTCCTGTGGAACATGGGAAGATTCTCAGTGTGGATTTCTGAGAGGGCGCCCTGCTAGAGGAGTCAGCCTGCCATGCCCCCTTCTCCCTACCGGGGTCCCCGTTACCTACCCCCTGCTTGTACCTGCCGGGACTTCAGGTTTGGGGCATGCCTATGGCGAACACAGGAAAAGGCTCATGGTGGGCAGAGGGTCCATATGCCAAGGTGGTGCCCTTTGGTGCTAACATGCCCCCTCCCCTCCCACATACATACCAGCACCCCTGGGCAGTGAGGGGTCGGGCACAAGCAGCTCCACGTAGGGCAGGGCCTTGAACTCCTCCTCTCCTACAGCCACACAGTAACGGCCACTCACCAGAGCCTCTGCTGTGGACAGTGGGGCCCCCTCCAGCGTGCAGAGTCTGTGGGAGCAGAAGACTCCAAATCCTGAGTGCCCCTTTGCCTGGGAGAGACTTGGTTCTGTCCCCACAGGGTCCCCTTAGCATCACCTGGTGTGGCCCCAGAAAACAAAAAGCCCCTAGTCTGAGGGGGTAAAGCCACCCTTAGGGTGAGCTCTCTGCCACCCAGCCGTCACCTAGGCTCTGCCCTGACCCTGCCTGAGGGCTGGGCTTTGAGGAACCTCTTCTGTGACATCGGAAGAAATCCCATTGGGGAGACCTGCTTTCCTGTGGCCTGAGTCCTCAGGGACAACCGATACTGGAAGGAAGGAAAGTGGACACCAAGGGCGCAACCCTTGACGCATGTCCCCCTCTACCTACCAAGAGCCTTTTCTGTGTTCACTGCAGGCACCCCCAGACTTGAAGTCTTTTTTTTTTTCTTCTTTGGGTCACATCCAGCAATGCTCAACGGTTACTCCTGGTTCTGCACTCAGGAATTACTCCTGGCAGTGCTCGGAGGACCATATGGGATGCCGGGAATCGAACCCAGGTTGGCCACATGCAAGGCAAACGCCCTCCCGCTGGGCTATCACTCCAGCCCATTGAAGTCTTGCCTTACAAATGGTTCACATAGGGAGCCCGACTGGGGACAGAGGGAACAGTAGGGAAGTTCCCTGTGGAGAAATGTGGGGGTCAGCCCTCGCCCACTCACCTGCACACAGCCCCACTCTGTAACTTGGCCTTTTCAGTCAGGAGTTTCAGTACCATCTCCCAGTCCTCACTGGCGGACCGGGACAACTTCAGGCTAAACGGGGGACTTAGTAGGTCCCCCATTCCTAAACACCCTGGGGAAGAAAACAGCCTGGTCAGGGGAGGGTCCCCAGGACTCACTACGTGTATGTGGGGCCACACAGACTGGCAGCCATCACTTTGCTCCATCTTCATCTATAAAGAGTTTGGG
>JAJIBD010015055.1:0-28633 GCA_021461705.1 Cryptotis parvus
AAAATAAAAGCAGGTCTTAACAACCTTTTAAAATGATTTTGGGGACATAGCCATTAATTGGATAATGGGAAAATATTCCGTAAGTGCTTATCTTTGCTTAATAAACACTAAATTTTATTAACTGCATGAATATTAATATATGGAATAACAATAACAGTCAAGTAACAAATGTTTTAAAAGACAAACAGAAAAGTCCATGTTGTATATGCACCCATGAGAAATACTAAAATATTTTTAATTAAAAAAAGTTGTTTAACCTTTTTGATAAAAGTGAATTTAAAGAGTTACTGGATATACCAAAAGGCTATGTTTACAGCACACACTAAATATAGTGATGTCCTTAGCGGATATAGGATTTTTATGGCAATGTCAACTCATGGTTGACATTGCCATAAAAAAAATGTGTAATGTTTTTTTAACATTAAAAACATGACATTGGTAATGTAACTTCCTACATTACCACCAGATGGCGGTATCTCCTTAAAATTATAATTGTAGACACTGGATGGCTGTAGTTGCATAAACCCAATGGACAGATTAAATCCCACTGACAGGCATGTGACCTGTCTCTCTAGAGCCTGTCTTTTTAGCAAACAAGCGGTAGGGGAGAGAGGGCTGCATGTGGGGAAACTAGAACCCTGGCAAACCAGGAGGGTCCAAAAAGGAGTGGTCACTCTAGTTCTAACTGACCAGCTGAGATCAGTCAAAGAATTCTAAAATCACTGATTTGTCGGTGGACACAGTTTTCTTTTTTCTTCTCGTTTTAAACTATTCTACTGGTGGGGGTGGGAGGAAACAGGAAGGAGGAAATCAGTGGTCAGGAGCCATCAAGGTTATCCTAGGGACACTTGGGAGAATCACCTAGTGCCCAGAATCGAAGGGGGATTCTGCATGCCAGACATGTGCCCAGCCTCTCTCCTATCTTTCTGGATCAAATCCCATATCTTTATATTCTATTTTCACTAAAAAATTGTATGCTCCGATGTTCATCGTTGGCTCTCCAAAGCAAAGTTCAGGGTTTTGTAGAGCTGAATCGATTCCAGTTTAATTCGAATTGATTCCAATTGATTTGGTAAATCTGAATTGTAAAGCATTGATTTCAGGATGCCAGAAGATAAATTCGAGGATTTGAATCTATGTAACCTTCAATCAGGTGTTTAACCTCTCTGAGTTTGGTTTCCGTATTAGTAATAAGGGAATAATAATATCTAGGCTTAAATAGTTGTGACAGAAATGAATGAGATAACATGTAATTGTAAGTACAGTGTCTGATACACTAGCTCCTATCGCTGCTGCTACGTCTCCGGGTTTCAGTGTGAGTCTCTTGCCAGGCTCCTGCCCAGGTAATGATCTCACAGAGTACTTGGCACCTGTCCTTTTCTCCTCGTTTTACCTGCTACCTTGCAATCTCTGTTCATTCTTCAGAAGCCAGCTACAACTTTTTCTTTTTTTTTTTTTAACTGAAACATTTTCCATTATCACCTTGACTTGCCTATTCCTCTTGTTCCAGACAAACTCTGTTGATACTCCTGTTACAAACCTGTTCTGTTGTTCTGTTATGACGTCTGTATCTTTGAGTTACTATGAACTTGGTAAGGTCAGATACATCGTTTCATTTCCATTGCCTTCCCAGTGCAAAGTTCAATGTACAGCACATAGTAGGTTCACAGTAAAGGACTGAATCAGTGACTGAGTGAATGACCTGTCACAAACCACCGTGATCGTATTTCTAATCTTTTAATTCCCACAGTCCTTTCTGAGTATATTGCAAAAATCAATTCACCCTGCTCTTTTCCCAGGCTGGTGGGAGGAACTGCTTATCTAGTCCCTTTGATTTGGAGCCAGAAGGAATTACTTTTGGGAAGATTGCCCTGCTGGAAACAGTAAACCTTTCACGTTTTTTTTCTTTTTGCTTCTTGATTTCCTTTCAAACTCCCTTTGTTATATCAAAGTAAAAAGGATTAAAACATGATTCTGTGCCCATAACATGCTTCTGCCAATGATAAGAAAAGCAAAGGCAAATTAGAATAGCTTTGTTAGATTTCTGGCGTTTTGGATAATTAAATATTTTATGGTATGATTAAGTTCTCTGTAATAAATTAAAAATCAGAGAGAAACTGGCAGTGGCAAGAAAATGTCACACTGCTCCATTAAAACCTATTTTCCAGTTTACTAAACACAATCTGAACAATACTTGTTTTAAAAAATATGACAGATACATTGTCCTATGTGGTCTTAGCAAGACTAAAGAACTGATTGGTGGGCTGTTTAAGACTTTTGCCCCATACTTCTCAAATGAAAATTGTGTTTTACCTGACAATGTTCAATTATTTAGTTAAATAATGTCTTCCTGCTTTCAAATAAAATTTTCAGTCATATCTTCTTCATTGACACAGTATCCATTGCTTCTGAAACCTCACACCTGTGCTATATGAACCTCAAATCCTTTATCTAGTGCAATGCGTCACAATATACTATATATTGGTCAAAATTTAGCAGTGGCCTGGAGATCTTGGCAAAGTTTCATTGGTATTTCATGTTGCTGAAAGGCTTGAAAAAAATAGTATGTTTAAGAAAATTTCGGGCCGGAGCAATAGCCAGCGGGTAGGGCATTTGCCTTGTGCGCCACTGACCAGGTTCGATCTCCGGCATCCCATATGGTCTCCCGAGCACTGCCAGGAGTAATTCCTGAGCAAAGAGCCAGGAGTAACCCCTGAGCATCACCGGTGTTCCCCCACCAAAAAAAAAAAAAAAAAAAAATTTCCTTCTTTTTTAAATTTGAATTGTCAGAAGAACAAATTTTAAGAACAACATAATAAGATATTCTCAGAACATGAAGTGTCACAAGTACGCAGGGATTCATAGACAGCTCTTTTCTTTAGGGGGCAGGGGGCATCCCTAATTCTCCATAGATCACTGTGGTATAGGAAAAATCCAAGGAGCACATTTTCCTATAGGGAGCCAGTGAAAATCAGTGATTGTGTAAGTGCGAATGAATGCCGGGAAATGTATGCAGAGATAGAGAGGTGCTATGAGGCTAAGACATTGGCCCTTATCCACTGGCCTCTTTGAATCCTGGCATCACATAGAGAACCTTGAGAACCTTCAGTAGTGATCAGGGAGCACAAAACCAGGTATAAAAAGCCAGGTGTGGCCACAAGTCAAAACAAAGAAAAAAAGCAACAATTTAATCATCTCAAAGATTACATTCCATTCTTTTTAGATTGACTCCAAGCTCTCAGAGGCCAACTTCACATTAACTCACATACTGCCAATACATATTTAGTTATAATCCAATGCCACGTGGAAAAATTATAAAAATAAAAGTCATTATCTTCAAATAAATGTCTAATATTTCCTCGTCTAAAATTTCACAATTAAAAGCATGTTCAGGTGGCTACTTTGGACATATTTGCCAATTTTAACAGATTATCTTCACTTTATAATGTCTTTTCCTCATCCCTTCTCTATCTGTTTACAAACCTCAAACCGTTTTCTCTTTCTGAATATTTTATAATCAGTGGTTACTAGTTTGCAAACTATGTAGCAAAGGCAATATATTCCACAGTAATTAGCTTTAATTGATGCAATTTAAAGTTACACTCTTCCCTGACACACAAAAATTGGGAACGGGATATTGCTTAACTGAAAGAGACACATGAAGGCAGGTAATAAATGTTAGTCTAGGCCAGCTTCCTAGAACACACGTCTTTCCCCATTCCCTAACCATCTGGTGTTTATGAGACATTCACATTCGCACACTTTTGAGTCATATTCAATTAACTTCCTTGTGTGGCGAATATGGAGTTACATTAAAACGCTAAAAGCAGATTAATAGGATAACCAACAGAAGGGTCCCTTGAGCAAACACTGGGTGGTAACATTTCACAGTTATCTATTAAGAAAACAATTTGAGATTTGCTAAATATAAATTTTGTGTATCTTCAGGTCAGAGTGTTGGGAAAGGTTAAAGGCACACTACTTGTGCGGTGAATCCCAAGCAGCTGTTTTGGCACTGCAGCAGCATCCAAGACATGGTCCCCTTCCAACCTGGGCTGGGACCCATGGGGGACATGACTCCCCACTCCTCCCACAGGTCATTGTGGCAGGAAAGGCTAACGGCACACCTCCAGAGTGGGTGGCTGTTCACTGGCTGTAATGTATTCTCCATTTCCCCCACAACCTCTCCCAAAGACCTCACTTGCAGAGGAGGAGATGATGACAGAGAAGTGGGAAAGAGCGAATGTCCAGCGTAAAAAGGAATCATGAACGGTAAAAGCAGTACAGAATCCCACCACAGTTAGTGAGGGAACACTATAATTATGAAGACCCACCAGTAACAATGTTTTATATAATCTCCAAGAAAAAAACATCCAATCCTATCCAAAAATGGACTTCCTCAAAGAATAAATACAACCAGCCAAAAGGCATGTGAAAAATGCTCTTCCTCACTAATCATCAGGGAGATGCAAATAAAAACAAAACTGAGATACCATCTCACACTACAGAGACTGGCACACATCCAAAAGAATAAGAACAACCAGTGCTGGTGTGGATGTGGGGAGAAAGGGACTCTTATTCATTGTTGGTGGGAATGTCAGCTTGTCCAGCTTTTTGGAAAACAATATGGACATTCTGCAAAAAACTAGAAATTGAGCCAGCAATACTATTTCTGGGAATACACACGGGGCACACAAAATACACAGCAGAAACACCAGCTGCACTTCTTTGTTCATTACAGCACTAGTCATGATAGCCAGAATCTGGAAATAACATGAGTATTCAAGAGTAGATGACTGGATAAAGAAACTATGGTAAATCTACACAGTGGAATACTATGCAGCTGTAAGGAAAATGAAATCAGTAAATTTGCTTATAAATGGATGGACATGGAGAGTATCATTATGAGTGAAATGAGTCAGAAGGAAAGAGAGAGACATAGAATGACTGCATTTATTTGCATGACATAAATATATCAGGTGGTCTTACCAAAAGTGGAAATTACACATAAACGTGAGGGAGTCAGGAGGTTAGGTAAGACAGAGAAGGGAAGTTCTGTGAATAAATGTCGAAAGGGCTGATACCAACATAGAACTGAGCATTAAATACAGGCAAAAAATGTAAATGATGGCTTCCAAGTGTATGTAAGTGCACCCCACAATGTGTAGAAGAAGAAATGAAGAGAGAGGGAGAAAGAAAAGAGATAAAGAACTTGCCATTTAGGCAGACTATGGGAGGGGGGGGGAATTGGGGACATTGGTGGTGGGAAATGGGCCCTGGTGGAGGGCGGATGCTGGAACACTATGTGACCAAAACTTCCAAACATGAACAACATTGTAATTGTATATCTCACGGTGGTATAATAAAATGTTTAATTAAAAAAAAAGAAATGAGTCAGAAGGAAGGGGACAGACATGATTGCACTCATTCATGGAATATAAAGCAACCAAGTATGAGACTATTAATAGATAATAGAAATGAGAGACAGGAGGACTGGCCCAGGGTTAGCAGTTTGTACCATGTGGGGAATGAGGAAAGGGCAGTTAGAGTATAATACGATAATGATAGTTGGAAATGATCACTCTAGAAAATAACTGAGTGCTGAAAGTAGGTAAAGGAATATATGTATATTATATATACATATATATGCATATATATACATATATATGTATATATATGATAACCTTATAGTACCTGTACCTGTATGATAAACCATAATGACCAAAAGGAAAGAGTAAGAGAGAGAAGTAAAGAGTGTCTTTAATAGAGGCTGTCTGGGGGGTCCAGGGGTGTTCTGGGGAATAAGGGAAATAGGGGACATTGGTGGTTAGAAATGTACACTGGTGAAGGGACATGTGTTGGAACATTGTATGGCTGAAACCCAATCATTGCCAACTTTGTAACTATTTATCTCATAGTGATTTAATTAATTTTTTTAAAAAACACAAAGACAGGAGAGCAGAAATGAGAAAACTAAAAACAGAAATGACATATCTGATAAGCCTAGTAGGTGAATGGAAACTCACAAGAAGGCCTCACCAGTAGAGAACAAATGCCGAGGGCAGCAACAGTGAGCTCCAGAACAAGGTACAGAAAACATTTAGACAATAGCGGAAGATGGGAAAAGGTCTCACAATAAAGAAATGACAAGAGAGCTTTGGGATGAACTGAGGAGGAATAAGTTAGGAATCATCAGGGTCTCTAAGAACAGGAAAGGAAACCCTGAAAAGAAGCATCAGCCAAAAACATTGTCAAGTAGTTTCCAGAGCTGAAGAGAGCATGAACCCAGATCCAGGAGGCCCAAAGAGAACCAGCAGTAAGAGATCCAGATAGAAATATCCCAAAATACATATTAATCAGAATGATAAAAACACTACAAAGGGCTAGAATGCCAAAAGCAGCAAGATCAAAGAAGAAACTTAAATGCAAAGGAGCATCCTTAAGAATTACAGCAGATAACTAGTGAACTCTACCAAACCTTTAAGGAGAATCTACTGCCAGTCCTTTTCAAGCTCTTCCAGGAAATAGAAGAAACAGAAACACTCCCAAACAGCTTCTACGAGGCACATATCACCCTGATACCCAAAGCAGGGAAAGACAACACAAAGAAAGAAAACTACAGACCAATATCCCTGATGAACACGGATGCTAAGATCTTCAACAAAATACTAGCAAACAGAATCCAAAGACTCATCAAGAAGTTTATACATCATGACCAAGTAGGATTCATCCCGGGAATGCAAGGATGGTTCAACATTCGCAAGTCAATCAACATAATACAGCATATCAATAAGAGAAAAAATAAAAACCATATGATCCTATCAATAGATGCAGAGAAAGCATTTGACAAGATCCAGCACCCGTTCATGATTAAAACCCTCCAGAAAATGGGAATTGAAGGGACTTTCCTCAAGATAGTTACAGCCATCTACCAAAAGCCCACAGCGAGCATCATTCTAAATGGGGAAAAATTGAAAGCCTTCCCCCTGAGATCAGGGACAAGACAAGGTTGCCCACTCTCACCTCTTTTATTCAATATAGTACTGGAAGTACTTGCCATAGCAATCAGAGAAGAAAAAGGACATCAAGGGCATCCAGATAGGCAAGGAAGAAGTCAAGCTATCATTATTTGCAGATGACATGATATTATACCTAAAGAACCCTAAACTCTCTACCAAAAAACTCCTAGAAACAATAGACGCATATAGTAGAGTGGCAGGATACAAAATCAACACCCAAAAGTCAGTGGCTTTCCTATATACAAATAAAGAAAGAGAAGAAAGGGATATTGAGGAAACAATTCCATTCACAATTGTGCCACAGGAAATCAAATACCTAGGAATCAACTTACCCATGTGTGTAAATGACCTGTACAAAGAAAACTACAAGACACTGCTCCAAGAGAAAAAAGAGGACACAAGGAAATGGAAACATATCCCCTGCTCATGGATGGGGAGAATCAACATTGCCAAAATGGTAATACTCCCTAGAGCTCTGTACAGATTCAATGCAGTCCCTGTAAGGATACCCATGACATTCTTCAAAGAAATTGACCAAACACTCCTGAAATTTGTATGGAACAATAAACCCCCAAGGATAGCTTAAGCAATCCTCAGGAAAAAGAAGATGGGAGGCATCACCTTTCCCAACTTCAAACTGTACTACAAGGCAGTAGTAATTAAAACAGCATGGTATTGGAATAAAAACAGACCTTTGAACCTATGGAATAGAATTGAGTATTCTGACACCCAACCTCAAACACATGATCATTTAATCTTTGATAAAGGTGCAACGAGTCTAAAATGGAGTAAGGAAAGCCTCTTCAACAAGTGGTGTTGGGAAAACTGGGCAGCGACATGTAAAACAATGAATTTGGACCTGTGTCTAACACCATACACAAAAATCAGATCAAAATGGATTAAAGATCTCAATATCAGACTTGAATCCATAAAGTGCATTGAAGAAAATATAGGAAAAACCCTCCACGACATTGAAGCTAAAGGCATCTTCAAAGGTGAAACATCTCTAACAAAGCAACTAGAAGAAAAGATAAACATATGGGACAACATGAAACTAAAAAGCTTCTGCACCTCATAAGAAACAGTGACTAAGATACAAGAGCAGTCCACAGAATGGGAAAGAATATTCACCCAATGCCCATCTGATAAGGGGTTAATATCCAGGATATATTAGGCACTGGTAGAACTTTACAAGAAGAAAACAAACAACCCCATTAAAAATGGGGAGAAGAAATGAACAGAAACTTCAGCAAAGAAGAAATTCGAATGGCCAAAAAACATATGAAAAAAATGCTCATCATCACTAATCATCAGAGAGATGCAAATCAAAACAACAATGAAATACCACCTTACACCACAGAGACTGGCACATATTCAAAAGAGCAAGAACAAAAAGTGCTGGCGTGGATGTGGGGAAAAGGGGACACTCATCCATTGTTGGTGGGAATGCCGGCTGGTACAGCCTTTCTGGAAAACAATATGGACTTTCCTCCAAAGACTAGAAATTGAACTCCCATTTGAACCAGACATACCACTCCTGGGAATCTACTCTGGGAAACCAAAAATACGCCAGCGGAAACACCATCCCTACTTTTATGTTCATAGCAGCATTATTCACAATAGCCAGAATCTGGAAGCAACCAGAGTGCCCGAAAATCGATGACTGGATTAAGAAGCTTTGGTACATCTACATAATGGAATACTATGCAGCTGTTAGGAAAAATGAAGTTATAAAATTTGCTTATAAATGGATGGACATGGAGAAGATTATGTTGAGCGAAATTAGCCAGAAGGAGAGAGACAGATACAGAATGACTGCATCTCTTTGCATCACATAAATATATGTATATATTATGATACCAATATCCAAGGTCAAGTGAAACATATATCAGGAGGTCTTGTCCAAGGTGGAAAGTATCACAAACGTGTGGAGTCAGAGGCTAGGTAAAACAGAAAATGGAACAGTGTGCTAACAATTGTCGAGGGTACTAATGCCAACCTAGAACTGAGCATTAAATAGAGGCAAAAAGATACACATGACAACCCTTTAATGTATGTTCTGTAATCCATAGTCTGGAGGGGAAGGAAAAGAGAAAGAGAGAGAAAGGGAAAGAAATAAAGAACCTGCCATGGAGGAGGGCTGGGGTGGGGGGAGGGAACCGGGGACATTGGTGGTGGGAGATGGGCACTGGTGGAGGGATGGGTGCTGGAACACTGTATTACCAAAACCCAAATATGAACTTTTTAATTGTATATCTTTGTAATTGTAAAAATAAAAAATTAAAAAGAATTACAGCAGATTTCAAATGAAACCCTCTGAGCCCCAAAGACAATGGTGGAATACAGTTAAAAACTCAATGGAATTAATGCATCACTCTCTATCTATCTATCTATCTATCTATCTATCTATCTATCTATCTATCTATCTATCTATCTATCTATCTATCTATCTATCTATCTATCTATCTATCTATCTATCTATCTGTCCGTCTGTCTGTCTGTTTATCTATCTGTCTATCTATCATCTAAATTGTTAGGAAATTTAGATGTCATCTTTATTGTTAGGAAATTTAGATGTCATCTTCATTGAACAAACTCTAGCTCTAGTACGAACTTAAACCATACAAAAGAGCCTAAGTCTCCCACCAAAGAGAGAGGATCTCACCCGAGTTGAGTCTTACCCAGAAGAAGGAGCAAAAGGCCAAAGAGCAAAACGCCAAAAAGCCAAAAGCAAAAGGCTGAGGAGCCAAAAGCTGAAAGCTGAGGAGCCAAAAGCCAAAGGGAAAAGGCCAAAGAGGCCTCAAGTCAGTCCCCTTATATACACCAAAGTAATCCAGGGAGGGTGATGTCAACAAAGAACCCTAAACAGAGTGTAGTGCCACACCCTATTGCAGGTATAAACAAAGGTTATGCCAAGAACTAATCCTGAGATTATATCTTATGTAAAACACTGGAGAGAGAGAGGGCTGATATAAAGTAATACATCTTAATTTCATGAGCTTCATGTAATCTAGATGGTACCCACAAAGTTCTTATTATTATCTGCACCAGGGTGATTCTGAGTATCTTGTTCTCATGTACTGAAAGGGTCACACTCGCCTGCTTAGAGCAAACTAGTATGATCCTTTCTATAGTCTTCCCTATAGTCTCAACGTAGCCAGGGTGGTAGTCTCCTGGTAAATTCTAACTGTCCCACATTGGGTGCAGTGGGTATAAATGGTCGCTGTGCCCAATCTAGAAAACAAAGAAGTCTTAGTAGATGTATAAGTCAGAAGTTATTCAACCAAGGTGACTTCTCTAACTGTGACACTCTCTAGCAGTGTTTACAAGAAGAGAGGTCTCATTACAATGAACCTTGGCTTAAATAGATTAAGCTGCAGTGGGCAAAACAACAAAATTCCCAGAATAGCTAAACCTGTCTTCCAACAATACACCATTGTCGGGCGCTCCCGGGTCCCCGACAGTGCCAGGAAGAGAGTTCCCTTCTACCCTCGAAGCCGGCGAGGAATGGATGAAAACTTAGGAATCTGATGCAGCTTTAAAAGGCTTTACTTATCACAGGTTCAGGCATACAAATCAGCAAAAGGAAAAGCCCAGTGCTTAGGATTCCAGTCTAGAACCCCAGCCACGTGTAGGCCAAAATGGCGACCCACCACGTGTAAAGGCTTTGTGAAAGGAGAAGAAGACTTCCAAGAAGGGTTAGCGCTCACAGCGGAGAGCGAGCCCACAAAGAAGCGCGTGAGAGTGAAAACCGGCTAGTTTATACCCCTGCAACTCAGACCTTCCTCCCACTGTTATGGAAAGCAGGGAGGGTCAAATGTCCTTAGGTAATCCCTCCCTGCACCTCACCTAGGCCCTTTAGTATGCTAATGTTTTGAGCCAAATGCAGCGGCCCTTAAAGGAGTCCTGCAACACACCATGACCAAATAAGATTTATCCTGGTGATGCAAAGATGATTAAATATATAGAAGTCAATCAATGTAATTCACCACATTAATAAAAGAATAAATAAAAGTTACATGGTCATATCAATAGACACCATGGAAACATTTGACAAGATCTAACGCACATTCATAATTTAAATAAACAGACTCAGCAAATTGGAAATTGAAGGAACTTTCTTCAACATAGTCAAAGCCATTTGCACAAGCTCACAGCAAGCATATACTCAGTGGGGGGAAAGCTGAAAGCCTTTCCTCTAAAATCAGATAAGACAAGTTTGCCAACTCTCTCCACTTCTATTTAATATCGAATTGGAAGTAGAAGCCATTGCTCTTTGGCAAGAAAAGATAACAAGGGCACTCAGATAAAATAGGAAGAAATCAAGCTCTAATTTTTTGTGTGTGACATGATACTGTATGTAGAAAACCCCTCTAAAACTACTTGTAGAACAAGACATTTGTATAGTAAGGTGGCATACTATAAAATGAATACGGAAAAGTCCACGGCCTTCTTCTATGCAAACAATGAAGAGAAGGAGAGAGAGACAGATTTTAAATCCCATTTACAATGGCATGTCAGAAAATCAAGTACCTTGAATTAGTTAACTAAAAAGAGGTAAAGTATCTATACAAAGCAAACTATTAAAAAAACTACTACTTCAAGAAATCAGCATACACAAGGAAGTGGAAACAAATCCCTTGCCCATGGATTGGGAGGATTAATATAAAAATGGTAATACTCCCCCAAAACACTGCAGATTCAACACAGTACCTATAAGTATACCTATGACATTTTTCAAAGAAGAAATAGATCAAACACTTGAAATTCATATGGAAAAATATATTCTGCTTGAATAGCTAAAGCAATCCTTCGGGGTTGGTTGTGGGGGTGATGGGTGGCATCACTTTCCCCTACTTCAAACTGTACTACAAGGTGGTAGTACCCTGTACTACCAATTAAAAGAGCATGGTTATGGAGAAAAGAAAGGCCATGATACTGGAATAAAGAAAGACCCTCAGATCAATGGAATAGAGTTGAATATCCTGAGACAGACACTCAGGTATATGACCAGCTAATCTTTGATAAAGGAGCAAATAAATAAACAAACAAACAAATAAAATGGAATAAGGGATGCCTCATCAACTAGTGGTGCTGGGAAAACTGTTCAGCTACATGTAAAAACATGAACTCAGACCTCTTTCTAATGACAAGCACAAAAGTCAAGTAAAATGGATTAAAGATCTTGATATCAGGACTCAAAACATAAAGTCCAGTGAGCAAAATGTAAGTAGAACTGTAAACCACATGAAAGTAAAGGAATATTCCAGGATTAAACACTACTAACCAAGCAACTGGAAGCAAAAAGAAATATGGGACCACATTAAGTGAAGACATTCCTGCACCTCTAGGAAGCAATAACCAGAATACAAAGACAGCCCACTGAATGGGAGAAACTATTTCTCCAACTCATCAATAAGGGGTTAATATCCAGAATATACAAGGCACTTTAGAACTTCCCAATTAAAAAAAAAAAAAAAAAAATCCAACCATTTCAAATAATGGGGAGAAGAGATGAATAGATACTTCCTCAAAAAGAAATACGAATAGCCAAAAGACACATGAAGTAATTCTCTGCATTGCTAATCATGAGGAAGATGCAAATCAAAACACAGTATCATCTCACATCATAGAAACTAGCACACATCAAAAATAACAAAAACAACCAGAAGTGGCCCAGCTGTGGGGAGAAAGGAAACTTTCTTTCATTGCAGGTGAGTATAACTACTATCCAGTCATTTTGGAAGACAATATTGACATTCCAAAGGGGAAAAATCTAGTAATTAAGCTTCCATTTGATTCAGCAACCCCACTTCTTGGATTACAACCTCAAGGGCCCAAAAACAAAATGGAGCTAAGGCTTTAAATCCCTATGTTCCATGCAGTATTATCCACCATAGCCAACATCTGGAAACAACCAAAGAGTCAAAAAATCAATGAAACTATGGTATATGTACATGATGTAATATTACTAGGTCATCAAAAAGATAAAGTCATGCAGTCTGCTGCTACATTGAGTGATTTGGAAAGTGCAATGCTGAGTGAAGTTAGTCAGTCAGAGGGAGAGAGACTTACACAGAATGACCACTCTTCTATGCAGAGAATAAGGAAACATAATGGGGGAATAAGGAATGCCCAAAGACAATGCAAATAAAGAGCATGAGAATTGGTACTCAGCATCTCCTAACAGAAGCTGGGAGTCAGGACAGGGAGTGGGCAACTAGAGTGGATAGAAGATCAAATGGGAGGAGGTAGTGCTGAAAGGTGGCATTGTTTTGTATAAAACCTATTTATTGGCAATAGTACAGCAAACAGTAATGCAAAAAACTTACATATTTTAAAAAGTATCTCTTGTAAACTTTGGATAGGAGGCAAAGGGAGGGAAGGGGAAAACTGGAGGAGGTAAGTGGGCACTGGTGAAGGGATTGATGTTGAAACAATCTATGCCTGAAACACAATAATGAATAACTGTAGTTTCACAATGACTAATAAAGAATGAAAAAATAAACAAATTCTGCATAGCTAGATCAAAAACAAAATTGTGTGACAGGTCAGAAGCATATGGTAAAGCCAAAAGAGTAGATATCAGCCTGAGGACTCAGGATCTCATAGTGCCTTTCCAGGCCCGTGGAAGAAGATCAATTTCAAAATATAATATGACTGATTCAAGGTCTTGTTCTAAATGTCTAGAATCTGATTAAAGTCAAAGATGAATAAAAATTGACCTGATAACAAAAAGGAGTAAATACCTCTGATCATACTCATATGTTCTATCCTTGGTCCCTCAGAGATAAAAACTTGCATTGCTTTCAAGCCTGAGCCTTCACAGTTGCATATCATAGAAGATATTATTAATCCAGAAATACAAGCAAATACAGTTTGAGTAATAACAGTACTCAATAATGTAAAAATATTGCCAGTCATATAAATATATTTACAAATAAGTTCTAAAAACAATCTTTCCTTAAACTTTTATAGAGACTATTCCAACTAAAATCATTCAGATAATATGACATCAAGAAATGGCAATACAGCAAATATAATTGATTATACACTTATGGTGGTATATGATTTACCACTAACAACTATTGAGTATCCCTTATAGTGAATTGAAACCTCATGCTACTGAATAATTACTTGATGCTAACAAAGAACAGATTATATTCAGATCTTGCGCCATTTATAGTGCATATGATTTTTATTAGTGCTTGGCTGGTTACTTCCGTGATTCTTCCAAATTTTTTTTTGACTAAAATTGTTCTGAATTGAATTTAGTGAGCAAGATGAGTTGTTTTATTATCAAAGTTTCCAGCACATAATAATAAAATTCTGTGATGTAATTGTATAAATATCTCAATTGCCTAGCAAAGAAAAATAACATAAAAATAAAACAGATAATTATTAACTGATGCAAACTCCATGAGTTTATCACAATGCTTATCTTTAATCAACTCTAACTCTATAGCTTTAGTCCATCAAAGTTAATAGCACTGCTTTATACCTAGTTAAATACAGATTCTTTTACATGTATATTTTTTAATCTTACTGTTTAAACATATTAGACACATTAACAAAGGCAATCATGACCATTAAAATATTGTCAACATTATCTAATGTTTTAGAAATTCTATTACTAATTAGCAGTAACAGGTCTTTAATTAAAGTTGTTTGCCTAAGAAATACATAAATATTACAATTTTTGTTTTGTTTTTTGGGATACACTCTACTGTGCTCAAAGCTTACTCCTGGCTCTGAGCTCAGAGATCACTTCTGGCTGTCCCAGGGGCCCTTATGGGATGCCAGGGATTGAACTCAGGTTGGCCACTTACAAGGAAAGTGCTCTACCAACAGTACTATATAAGTCAACACACAAATATTTTTAAAATAAAAATATCTCTGAATATTTTCAGTTAAACAATTATTATCTATCTAAATGTTTTTGCTTTCAAAAGCAAAAACCAAATGGTATTTTTGAATTTTTTAGTTATCTCTTCATTTATGAAAGTGTTTATACTGATTTTTTGATTTATTGACTGTAAACATGGTTTACTGTCTTTAAGTAGGAGGATTTAATTCACATAAGCAGAGTTTTCCTGCCCTTTCCTCCCAGTAGTGATTTCATCGCTCACAGATTCTCTCCAGTTGCTGTTGCACTTTTAAACCATTAATTTAAAAGTTATTTTGTATCAGTAACAAAGAGCACTGATTTGCTCCTGGCTTGTTAAATGCAGAACTTGCACCAGTACACATCCCTCCATTCGTCTGCCACATGGGCATATTCCATCAGCTGTGCATTCTGCATTCACTTTATACCATCAACGTGAAGAATATTTGTTTTCTATAGAGTCTAGTTAATATCTGTAAGGGGCAATTAGGAAACTTCAGCATGGATAAAAATTTCTTTTCTATCTTTTCTTACTTTAACTGTTATCTGAGGTTTTCCCAAGTGTGTAATCATATGTTAGGCTCCCTTTATTCCCAGACAGCTGACTCCCGATATTCACTTCTTTTGTTCAGGTTTCCTGAACCTGTCTTCCCACTACATTACAGTCCCTTGTATGACTGCTTTGTAGAATTTACTATTTTCTGACTTCTGTATCTTTCCTCTTCCCTGTGTTTTTTTGAAAGTAGTAAAGTTTATTGGGTAAGTACATGAGAAAGAAAAAGGAAGTCCCCATGTGGGGACCTCTTCCATTCTTTATGTTTGCTTTTAAACTTCAAATTAAAATAGCATGCAGTATACAAACTTTTTGAGGTCCCAATCATCTGTAAACAACTTTATTTCACTCTGATATTTTATTAGTAATTTCGTAGGGTATAATTTCTAGACTGAGAATAATTTTGTTCTAGAAATGTTAAGGTGCTGTTACATTGTATATTAGTCATCAGTGTTGAGGAAAAATCTAACATTGCTTGAGTTGTACTCCTTTCAAAGTTAGCTGCATTGTCCTTTAGGAATCTAAGGGAAATCATTTCTTTTTTTTTTAATTTTTTTTAACTTTTTATTATACCACCTTGAGACATACAATTACAAAGATGTTCACAATTGGTTCTTGGTAATACAGTATACCAGCACCCATCCCTCCACCAGTGCCCCATTTCCACCACCAATGTACCCTACCCCCTCCCGCCCACCCCCCCAGGCTGCCTCAATAGCAGGTACCCCAGTATCCTCTCTTTCTCTCTCTCTGTCTCTCTCTCTGTCTCTGTATCTCTCTCCCTCTTCTTTTACACATTGTGGCTAGCCCTGCAGGTATTTAGAGTTTATCACTTAAGTCTCTTTGTATATATTCAATGGTGAGTTTTAATCTGCCATTACCAGGGAAATAATTTCTTTATCACCTTCAATCTTCACTTTTATTTAAGAAAACTTTTTTAGGGGGCACACCTGGATGTAGTGAGTGACCCCACGCTCAGGGGTCACTCCTGATGCTCCTTGAGAGTGGATGGCAAACACTTTACCCATGGTACTATCGCTGAGGTCCCCACTTGAATAATTTTAACCAGGACTGGGGGGATTATATGGGGAAGGCACTTGCCATGCACGCGGTCAACCCAGTTATCTTCAGCACCGCGCATGGTCCAGGCAGCCCAGTGAGTAATAAGCCCTGACACAGACATGTTCAGTCCCAAAACCAAAAAATTAAAAAGGAAAATTTAAAAACATTTTAAGTTTTCAATATGAAAATGATCTTCTTTCTCTTTCAGTCAACATTTTCTCTATCTCATCTCTGTGTCCTACAGTCTGGGAGTTTACTTCAAACTGTTTTATACTCTTCATTTTTATCTTGCAAATTGTGTTTTTTATAATCTAACTTTTCTTTATTACCTTATGTGCTTTCTTTAAAAATCTAGCTTGAAGCACTTATATGTAAGATATATATATATTATTATATATAGAAAGAACACATATATGTATATATATATATCTTCAAATTCAAACTCCCTGCATGGGCATCTTATTGTATAAATTATAATTTAATTAATTGTTTTTTATATAATGAAACTATTCTCTTCTCCCCATGTCTACAATTAATATATTACTATTTAATCCATTTGAAGTATTTTGTTTGGTGACTATTTTTCTTTAACCTTGTCACTGTTGAGCATGCCCCTCCAACAACTCTTAGCACACAACTCAAAACATGGTAGTTTTTCCATTGAGAAAGAGCATTACCTAGACCAGAAACTCTATCTATTGTATGTTTCTCACTTTGACTTTATTTTATAAATCGTTTCTCTCATTCACAATTCTAGATCACTTGACATCCCATTATTCATAGATTTGCATGGGTGGGTTCCAGTAACATTTCCACTTGACCCTATCACATGCCAGTGTAGCCCAATGGCATCTGCTTGCATTAGGAATATGAAAAGCCTCAAACCGTTTTTTTCAGAATCTTGATGATAAAGTCTGACCGTCCTATAGGCGGGCGGCCACGTTATCTTTTGACATCCCATGGGATCCAGTTGGTAATGGCTCTAGTCCAGTGGTCGTCTTCATTCAGCAAGTATTAAAAACATAGCTTTTTTTTCATGTTTTTCGAAAATGTCAAAGACATTTCTGCTTATGACTTTGTTTACTTTGGCCTGGGATTCATTGTCTCTATCTGACTGCAAAGCAGGTGTCTTCTGAATTTTAAGGTTCCGTTTATAGATTATATTTCTTGTAGAACAGATAATTTTAGTAAAGTTTGACTTTTTCCTAGATAGAAAATTGTGAAGCTTAATATAAGTCAGTTTTCCTATTTTTATTTATTCATTAAAAATATTGATAAACACCTGCCACATTCCATACTGATCACATCTCTGAATGTCTCATTATTGTGAAGCTTAAAATCTACCCGAAAAACCCTTTCCAATTTGAATCTACAATATTAGGATGTGTTAGTTTATGTTAATGGGAATTCTGCCCTCTATTATCTTCTGGAGAACCTGAAGAACTTCCACGTGGCAGAGTTGTTACTGCTTTGTCTCTTCTAAGTCATCGATCAAACTTTAACATTTCTATTTGAAATAAGCATTTTGCATAAAGCATTTTGCATAAAATAAGTTATGTTTGTCATTTTCCATGTAGTGCTTATTGCCTAGTACTTCCCAAAATTTCCCATGTGTTTTCAGAGTAGGGCACACTGGAACAAGACTGTCATCTCATGAATATATTTTTACTCATCACATTAACTTTTATTTTTTCAGTGGCATCATATGAAATCTCATGTTGAGATTCTCAAATATTATTCCCACATATATTTCCTTAAATTACATCACTGTGATGATATATTTTTAGTTTTCTCTTTTGAAAATAATTTTGTATACCTTTATTCAGGATTCATGATTATGTTTAACACAGTTGAGGAAAAAAAGACTACTCCAACATCCTATCCTTCCAAATTTTCTATGATTTTAAATGGGCAACAGTATAATAATAGATAACATTCTCATCTTTCATAAAAAATTTGAATAATGTTGAATGCTAACCATTCACATTCATCTCCACTCATTAAAAATAAAGTTTTGGAAATATTGACATCTGGGCTTTATGCGGGTGTGTTTGTACCATCTGGTAGATGTTATTTCCTTGTGGAATAAATGATTACATAGGGCACACATAATCATAAATATAGAACGAAATGAAAAGAACAAATTGGCCAGTTAATTCCAAATTTGTATTTATTAATGTCCAAATAATGAATGTAAGCATCTGGATTTTATAATCCCTGAGACAAATTTAAATCAAATTCTTAGATATACACATGTTTAATTCTTATTAATAGCATTATTTTTGCTAGACTTATATTTTTATGCACATGATATAATCCAGAAAACTTTTATCAGAACAAAATTTTATATTCCAAATAGTTTATTTTCATTCAGTATTTGTTTTAATGTCAGGTTTACCTTGATAATGCTGTGGGTTATTCCTGTGTGTCAGAGGTTCCACCTGGTAGTTATTAGATGTCCCACCACACTGCTGAGGACTGAACCCTGGTTCGTTCATGTACAGCCTGTGCTCAGGACATTTTGCCATTTCTCCTGACTTCCTTCAGTATTTCTGTTTTGTTTTGGTTGGTTTGATTCAGTTTTGTGATGACCACACCAAACTGTGTTCAGGACCTACTTATTGTTGGGTCTATGCTTACTCCTGGTGGGGGAACCGTATATGATGCTAAAGACTGAACTGCAGTGGACTTGGTGCCAAGGCAAGTGCTTTATGCCATTCTCTCTCTCTCTCTCTCTCTCTCTCTCTCTCTCTCTCTCTCTCTCTCTCTCTCTCTCTCCCGGGTTCTAATTCAGTATTTTAGAGAAAAGACTCTCAGACATGGGGCAGAGCTGCTACTTGCTCTCCCTGTGCCCAGCCGCTCATGAGGTGCCCGGGAGGCATGGCGGGTTCTAGCCCTGGCCTGCCACCCCAGCAGAGCTTCACAACAAGCCAGACAACCACCCCTACTCCATGGGGCCCTCCATTTTCCACATCCAGACTTCCCTCTCTCACAACTCCACCCAGCAGACCAGACTATCATAGCCCAGATCATCGACAACCACCCTGCAGCAGTTTTTTTTTTCAATTCGGCCCAGGTATGCTGAACCAGAGACTCTCAGACATGGGGCAGAGCTGCTACTTGCTCTCCCTGTGCCCAGCCGCTCATGAGGTGCCCGGGAGGCATGGCGGATTCTAGCCCTGGCCTGCCACCCCAGCAGAGCCTCATAACAAGCCAGATGACCCCCCCGCCCCGACACCATGGGGCCCGCCATTATCCACATCCGGACATTCCTCTCCTCACAACTCCACCCAGCAGACCAGACTATCACAGCTCGTCTCGTGCGGCCACTTGCAACCGGCGCGGCTCATCAATAAATACTTTATTTAGAGGTGACTACAACAGTATGCCCACCATCACGGCAAGCCTGGCAAGCTGCTCGTGTCGTATTTGATATGCCAAATACCAGTAACATTTATATTAGGTCATTCCCGTGACCTAATATAATGGTTTGAGGCTCTTTATGTTCCTGGAGCAAGCGGATGCCTTTGGGTTCTACTAGCATGAGACAGGACATATGGAAATATTACTGGTGCCCGCTCTAGCAAATAGATGATTAATGGGAAGATCGTGATCGTGATCCTGAGAGAAAAGCAACAGTTCTAAGCTGTTATCTGTAATCCTTTGAGGATATGAATACTATATTCAATTTTAAATGAATCAAGATTTTGAAAGTAAGTGCTCCTAGGAATTGATCTTAATTTCTTAATTATCTTTCAATGGCTTTACTTATTCCCTTCCCCACAAATTAATAAGATCTGAGGTTTAAAAACTATTCACAAAATTTTTTAGAAAACCATGAAAAATTAATTTATCAAATTATTATATAAGATTGACACTTTAGTGTTTTTGCTCACATTTTGCATTCCTAAGATTTTCTATAATAGCCTAGGTTTCCTTTGGCAAATCTCACCTACCTCAGGTTAATGCATATAGTTTTTGTTGGTGCAAAGCTATCACATATCACCAAAGAGTGGGACTGTGATGCTTACATAGTCAAAATGCTTAATCCCTCCTTTTTACCATCAAGTTTGAGGATTTACTTGATTTAAGTAGAACATTTTACAGTATCCCTAAAACTTTTTCTAAAATATGAAAGAGGATCCAGTATTTATTGTGATTGTCAAAACAAGCCAGGACGACCCGCCCCCTACTCCATGGAGGGTATATTTCCTATAGGAAATAAATCCTATATTTCCTATAGGAAATAAATCAAAAATGTTAAACTATTTTTGAGATCACTTCAAAAAAACACATTAAACTAAATGTTAAAAGTCAAATAAAAATATATAGTTGAGAGATAGCAATATATTGTTTCTGAGATTATCACAACCATATGAGTCTCGCCATATCTGAAGTTTTATTTCTGGACCATGCAGTTGTCTGAGTTGTAAGACATTTTTACCCCCTAAATATTTGAAGTTTTACATATATGGAAGCTTTGAAGAAGGAGGGGAGAGGGGAGAGAGAGAGAGAGAGAAAGAGAGAGAGAGAGAGAGAGAGAGAGAGAGAGAGAGAGAGAGAGAGAGAGAGAGAACAAGGCACTCAAGAGAATATGGGCTTCTCCAGAATGGAAAGGGAGTCACTGTACATATTCCAGCACTATACTGAAAGTATGAAAGCCCACATCTCAAGAGAGAAGATGTGGGTGACACATGTGCTCAGGCACCACATATGCTCCTCAGGAACACATGGGTACAGGGAGCACATGGGCTAAGGCAGCATATGCACATGCTTCCTTTGTTCTAGTCGGTTTTTATAAAGTTTCTCCTAAGTTGAGAGAAACTTGGGGCTTTCTACCTAAGGAAGAGCAGTTGCTTGGGTGGTAGTCAAGGTGGGTATTTGGGAGCAGTTGATACTCTTCTTTGATAGTCCTTTCCTAGCTGGAGCTTCACTCAGAGCTTCACTCAGAGCAGGTTCCAGCCTTCTCTGTGCTGGCACCAGGTAAAGATCTTATCAGCTTATTAAGTCTGTGTCCACAAGGTGGGTTCTTGCAGTCTTGGGGCTTTATTATTACCCAGGAATTCATTGCCATGAAGAGCCCTCAAAGCTCTTTTTTTTTGCTCTTTGGGTCACACCCAAAAAAGGGGCTGCAGTCTTTGCATTTGGAAACACTTCAGCTGCATCTAGAGTGAAGACTATAGGGAGGTACAATAAGCTAAGACAGGTGGAGAGCCACGAGAATCCACTCATCAGATTTGTGCAAATGCGGGAGAGAAGTTGCAAGGCCCCTAACAAATATGCCTCTTTATCGCAGATCCTGATCTTCCCCTTTAAGTTTCATCAGTAAATACTCGAGATGAGAGCCTTCTACTGAGACTATACCACCTACACTACTGAGACTATACCACCTACACGGCAAAGCCTAGAAAGCTACCCATGTTTTATTTACTTGTTATGCCAAAAACTAGTACCAATTATGGACCTCAGTTCCATGACCTGAAGAATGGTTTCGGGCTCCTCCTGTCCCTGGTGCAAGCAGATGCCCTTAGTTTACACTCCGCTTGTGACAGGACAAATGGAGATGTTACTAGTGCCCACTCGAGCAAATCGATGAACAATGGGAAGACAGTGACAGTGACAGTGGGTTACACCGGCGACGTTCAGGTGTTATTCCTGGCTCTGCACTCAGGAATTACTCCTGGCGGTCCTCAGGGGGACCATATGGTATGCCAGGGATCGAACCCCGGCCGGTGCAGGTTGGTCGCGCGCAAGGCAAACGCCCTACTCACTGTGCTATCGCTCCGGTTCCAATGCTCATTTTTAAGACCTGAATTCTGCTTATTTGAAAAGGAAAATCCTGATTAAAATATATTTCAAATCTTCAAGACTCTTAAAGTCTCCCCAAACTTGAGTAATAACCTAAACAAACATTCAGAAAGAATGTTTAGGTGGTTATGTATAGTTATTTTTAGCTCCCAATTCCTCCCTCCCCAAATATGGTCAGTATATACTGAAATAAATGCCAATTCAATCATACTTGATTAATTACAATAACAATTTTAAAAAGCTACATTCCTTTTAAAAAGTGATTAAGTAATCTGTAGATGAAGTTTTCAACAGAGCAGTGGTGAGAAAACCATACATTATGCACCAAATCTAGCCCACCAACTGTTTTTGTAAATACTTTTATTGGAACACAGCCTTATTGTCCTCACTGCCAGATTTTTATGCTACAGTGACTGATTGGAGTAGTAGAGACAGAGACTCTATCATCTGTGACATCTCCAATATTTACTGTTGGCACTTTACAGTAAAAGTTTGCTGACATAATCACTAGTTAGTAGAACACCTACTAAAACTGGCACTGTGAAATGATAAAGTGCTACTTTATGAGCCTCATAAGTAGCATATGTCAGCTCTCCAGAGCCCAAGTTTCAATACTACGTTGACAATGTGAGTTTTCATGCATCTAAATCTGTCAGATGAACATTCAATGCAGGCAAGTGGAGAAAGAAATCAGAATCTGTGTGACTACTTGTCAGCTTCTTCTTTCAGAATACACTGAGATGATGTCCCAGCACTCCTTGAAGATAGGACCATAAAATGTGGACAGAACAGATGTATACCCCCATTTCTAAACTGATATATAAAATTCTCTTACATAATGTGATTATCCTCTTCGATCTGCTTGAATCAAAATGAATGTGGTAAGCTTACAAGTCACAAATTTGACCAGGCATAACTGAAAATATGGGGCTTGGATATTTAGGTCCTCTGTTGGAGAAGAATTTCCCAAGTTTTTAAAAAAAAGAAGTTGAAAGTTTAGGTAAGTGATAATTAAACCTTTCTCTTCTTCCAAATTATCTACATTTTTGAAGTTTTTGATAGTGCTATCATCGGGAGAAGTTATCAAATGTCCATGATTTTGGGGGGGGGGGGGGTGGCTGGGGAGGGCATTGGGTCAAACCCTTAGATTCCCCAAACTCTTTCTGGCTCTGTGCTAGGAGTAACCCCTGGTGGAGCTCAGGGTATCATCAAATTGAGATGGGCCATATCAACTGCAAGCAAGCAAAGGAATTTAGTCCTGTACTCTGGTCCCAATCTTTCAAAAACTATTTATCCTTGTCATTTATACAAGTATCATTGCTAAGAGATTTGTGCAAAAAAGAAACACTGGATAATAAACAAACAAAAAATATTTTAGTGTGTGAAACAGAACCAAGTACATTTATCTAAGTGCCTGAGAACAGCCGACTGAATAAAGACACTATGGTACCTCTACACGATGGAAAACTACACAGTCACCAGGAAAAAATGAAGTCATGAAATTCACTTATAAATGGACTGACATGGAAAATATCATGCTTAGTGAAATGGGTCAGAAGGAGAGGGCAGACATAAAATGATAGTGCTCATTTGTGGGACATATAAAACATAGTATGAGACTATTACCCAAGGATAGTAGAAACTTAGATCAGGAAGACTAGCCAATGGTTGGAAGCTTGCCACAAGTTGGGGGAGGGTAGTTGCAGTTATGATAGAGAAGGGACCATTATGACAGTAATAATTGGAAAAGATCACTCTGGACAAGATGAATGCTGAAATTAGGTAGATATATACATGACAACATTTAAGTACCTGTATGGCAAACCATAATGCCCAAAAGGAAAAGGGGGAGAGAGATAGAGATAGTTAGATAGATAGAGAGAGAGAGAGAGAGAGAGAGAGAGAGAAGTATCTGCCATTGATGAAGATTTGGGATGAAGGGTAGAAGGAGGGAAACTGGGGACATTGTTGGTGAGAAATATACACCACTTGGTGAAGGGATGGATGTTGGAACATTGTATGACTGAAACCCAATCATGAATAAGTCTGGAACTGTGTATTGATGGTGATTCAATTTTAAAAATAGTTAAAAATATTTCTTTTCAGTAGTTTTTATCTTTTTATATATATATGGTGACTATTAAGTATGTAAGTTTTTCTTTCAAGATTGCTTTTTGTTTGGGAGCCATATCCAGCAGTACTTAGGGTTCTGTTCAGGGATCATTCATGGCAGACCAGGGAGATCATATGAGGTGCAGGGACCTGAAGGAGCCTGGATCTGCCAAATGAAAGGCAATCACCCTACCTGCTGTACTGTCTCTCTGTCCCTTATATTACAAGTCTTACAATTATTTAAAGTTAAATCAGAGGCTACAAAAACTAATTATCTAAAGAAATGTTATAACTGTAAAGTTCTAGATTAGCATGTTACCTATGGTCCTAGGGCTTTCTTCATATACTAGTCAATAATTAATCTTTATTATATTATTAAGCAAAAAAACCCAGTACAATAAAAATAGGGATAAAATAAGCAAATCTGGCTGTTCTTTTCTCAAGTTTACTTTTTTCAATCATATTTTCACATGTAGTCAAGACTGGAAACCACATGTCCAGTCTTTGACATAAAGCTGTAAGAATCTACAAATGAAAAATACTTCCTTTCATGGGGGCTGGAGTGATAGCCCAGCGGTAGGGCATTTGCCTGGCACGCGACCAGCCTGTGCCAGCCCGGGTTTCATCCCCGGCACTCCATATGGTCCCCAAGCACCGCCAGGGAGTAATTCATGAGCGCCGCCAGGTGTGACCCAAAAAGCAAAAGAAAAAAAAAAGAAAAATACTTCCTTTCAGACACTAATATTCACCAGTGTCTGAATTACCAATCACCAGGTATTTGTAGCTTAAACATAGTAACAGATGCATGCATATTCAATGGTGTGGTGGTCAGTTTAACCAGACTATTTGAACACTATTCTGCATGTATATGTTAGCGTGTTTCTGGATGAGAATAACTCTTTAATCGGTAGACTGATTGTGCAGAAGATGGGGCCCATTTTGTTTCTGCCTGGTTGTGTTCAAGGATATTAATCTCCTTCCTCGGACTTAAATTAGGACTTGAGATTTCCATCATCAGTGCTCCTCGGTCTCTGATCTCCAAACTCAGATTGCAACAACATCATTGACTCACCTACATCACTGATATCTTACTGGCTTCAAATCTTGGAATTTATCAAACTGAAGATTCTCATTTTGCCCATGAATCAATTCCTTATAACAAATTTCTTTTGTTTTACTTAGTGACCATGAAGTTACAAAGTTATTCATAACTGGTATTTAGGCATACAATGTTTCAACATCAATCCTTTCACCAGTGTCCACTTCTTCCACCAATGCTCTCACTCCAAGCCCATTTGTATTCCACCCACCTGCCTGATTCTAGAAGAATCTTTTGAAAAATATGTAAGCTTTTTCACTGTGGTTTAAAGTACTGTTAGTGATACTGTTTCATACACAACACTCTACCAACTTAAACACCATTTTCCCCTCCTGATTGAATACTACCCTCCACCATAGACGTGACCTCTCCCTCTCCCTCTCCTATCCCCAACCCTCAAGTCACGTGTTTTCTACTGAATATCAGTTATCATGTTATTTGTTACCATTATCTTTGGATACTTGTTAGTCTATTGTTTAGTTTCTTTATATTCTGAAGTTAGTATCAGAGATTTGTAAGGCATTGGTAGAACTTTACAAGAAAAAACCTTTTTTTTTTCTTTTTGGGTCACCCCAGTGATGCTCAAGGATTAACTCCTAGCTCAGAACTGCTGGTGGTGTTCGGGGAACCATATGGGATGCTGAAGATTGAACCCGGGTTGGCCACATACAAGGCAAATGCCCTACCTGTTGTGCTATCGCTCAAGCCCCAGAAAAAAATTGTAACCCCAACAAAATATGGGGATATTTGATGAACTTCCTCAAAGATGACATACAGATAACAAAAAGGCACATGAAAAAAAATGCTCTTCATTGCTAACCATCAAGGAGATGCAAAGCAAAAAAAAAAAAAAAAAAAGAATCTCACATCACAGAGACTTGCACACATAAAAACACACATAAAAAAGAACAACAACCAGTGCTGGAATGGATGCAGGAAGAAAGGACTCTCACTCATTGCTGGTGGGAGGTCAACTGATCCAGTGAATTTACTAGAAACTGTTTTGAATTTATGCAAATGACTATAAAATCCAGAACTATTACTTTTTAATTAATTAATAAGAAATGTTAAGATAACCTTCTCATGTTATAAAGGTACCAAGAGATATCACTGGAAATTTTAGCCCAAGACTTAAATCATCTGGCTTATGTGATTTATTTCTCAGGAAATCTGTGTATAGTCGCAAAGATGCACCAGAACTTTAGTGCAGGAATGGCCATGAGAATCTTAATGTAGTTATTTTCCTTTCTGTCTCTTATGTTTCCTAGTAAAGAGGACAATAGGGAAATTTACAGTGGGGTTTAAAAATGTTCACTGACACATCGTTTGTTTGTTTGTTTTAAATTTGTACCATAGTACCAATGTGACTTCTTTACATTTGCAACATTGCTACACCATGTCCACTAGCACAATGTCACTATCTTTCTAGCATGTCTCTATTAACACCTTGTGCAATCATCTAGGGGGAAATGTCTTCCCCAAAGATGGATTTCTTAGATATATAGCTAAGTTTTTGAAATCTATAATATAAATTATGATCTTGTGACTTCTATGTATATGTTCATATATCTTGCCCAAAGATTGTGTCTGATTCAGTGCATCTGACATATGACTTAGGTGTTTCAAAAAATCTGTATTTTGAGAAACAATTGCTTAATTTTCTATACTTCCATGTGACACATTTCCCTGTTGGTTGTATTCATTAGTTTTTGCTGCATATTAACAAAACATAATATCTCAGTTGCTTATAACAATAAATATTTGTGCAAATAATTGAAATCCATCCAGGATCAGATTTGCAGATAAAGTCTGGGCTTGCTTCTACCAATTGGGTGGGGTAGCTACACTGCCCACCCAGACTGGCTTCAGATGAACACGGACAGGCACTTCTCATGCTCCTTCAATAGCTCAGGCATGTTCAGTGATGCTGGCAGAGATGTGAAAGAAAACTTAGAAGCAATCTACTAGGTTTTCAGAGATTGAAGCTTAGAACAACTTTATAATAAAGCTAAACTCACAGTTACAGGATATAAAAACATTTTTTGTTATATTTGGTGGAAGAAATTATAGTCATCTGGAAAAGGTGACTTTTTACTATAAGAATTAAATATTGCAGTCATAAACACATTGATTTCCCCATAATTTCAAATAACTTTTTAAAAATAACCAGAATGGCAATTCCTCTGGACAAAAGTCAATAATAACCCACAGATTTTACTTGGGACTTGTCTCCTGTCACTTGTCTTCCCGTTTTTCATCAATTTGCTTAAGCGGGCACCAGTAGCATCTCCATTTGTTGGGAATGAGGTTCATTATTGTTACTGTTTTTGGCATATCTAATACACCACAGGTAGCTTGCCAGGCTTTACTGTGGTTCTGGGTTCATCCAAGGGGGCCCAGTCTTTTTCTATGTCAGACCATCAACCATCCAGGGCCCATGAGGCAGAGCCCTGGGTGTAGACAATCCTGTCTCCTGTCAGCCACCTACTGGCGCAGCTGGGTACTGCAGCCACACCTGCAACACCTTGAGGGGCAGGAAAGCTTATACATATTAAAAATGCATTCTGTCTTTTGGGAAAAATGAATCTGAATTCATTGTGACAATATAGATTGTAAATACACTGATTCAGGAACATTTCTAGTTAATACCATATGAGAAATGGGGCAAGTTACTCTATTCCTATCAAGATATTTTCCTAAGGTTCATACATATTTTTCTGGCATAAGCTGAAGAGTAAAATGACAATACAAATTCACAAAAGACATAAGTATATCAATAACTTCTTATTGTAAAAAACTAAGTTCAGCTTTCACATCCATATTCACAGTATTCTAATATGAGATACACTCAAGCCCTAACGCCACTATAACTATGATTCAAAACGATATGTTTTGTGTTTCAGAGATCAATTGAGGGGCAGGAGTTCTGTCAAGCCTGGGAGTGCTGAGGGACTGCTCCTGGTTCTGTGCTCAGGAGTGACAGCTAGCAGTGTTCAGGCAAGCATGTTCAGTGTTGAAGATGGAACTAGAGTGGGTGTGGACAAGGCAAGTGCCTTACTTCCATACAAGTTTTCTGTTCCCAAACAAGTATTTTT
>JAJIBD010015056.1:0-12889 GCA_021461705.1 Cryptotis parvus
GTATATCTGCTTCAAATTAAGGCTTTGATGTCATGGAAACAGCTTGTTCATTTGGAAAACTGCTGACACTCTGCGGGAAGCAAGGGCCGGTATGTGCATGTGTGTATGTGTTTAGCATTCCCTATCAACACTCAGGAAAACAAACACCAATTCCTGCCAGAAAGCATGGAATTACATGGAAGAGCTTAGATTTCTTTTACTTTTGACATCAGAGGTTTATAACAGAGCATATGAATCAAATGGAGAATGATGTTAGGGGTCAAGATTCTGACTCAGCAGATCTATGGAAGGAGCTAAGAGTTTGCATTTCTGATATCTATTCAGGTAGTCTGGGGAGTCACACTTGCAAAGTCACTGCTCTGGAATTGTTCACAGTATGACTGGATTTTAGAATCATCTTCCCCTTTGCCTAGTATGAATTAATGTTTGCTTTAAATTGTCAAAAAGGAAAGATAGGTTTTCAAATGAGTGATGACTTTTCTGACTTCTGTGTCAATTTTCACTGTTATCTGTAGTTAACATGTCTTGGAAAAATAGCAGCAAACTACACACATGTCAATTTTCACTGTTATCTAGAGTTAACATGTTTTGGAAAAATAGCAGCAAACTACACACATGTTTTATGCACCATTTCAATTTGGGTGTTGGTTGTAGATTATCAAATTGAACTGGTTTGGAGACCTGTGAGAAAAATGTATTTTGGTCACCTACCCTTAAATAGAACCAAGAAAACTGATAGGAGAGTAATCTGATAAGAGTCATGATTGGCAAGTTGAGAATGTGCAATGTAGTGGGTAGAATAGTGGCTACAAAAATTCACATTCACCATAACTTCAAAATTTGACAATTTGCAGATTATCTATCTATCTATCTATCTATCTATCTATCTATCTATCTATCTATCTATCTATCTATCTATCTATCTATCTGTAATTTTCAGATGTATATAACTAAGGTGAGGTAAAACAGGGTTAGGGTAGTCTAAATTCAGTATCCTGACAAGAAAAGACCATCTGGACCCACACACACAGTGAAACACACAAACATGTAATAAGAAAGCCATAAAACAATAAACACAGAAGCTGGAGTAATGTAGCTACATTCCAAAGATTTTCAAGAGTCACTTGAAGCTAGGAAGAGGCAAGAGACAATTCTGAACTAAAGCAATCCTTGGGAAGAAGAAGATGGGAGGCATCACCTTTCCCAACCTCAAACTGTACTACAAAGCAGCAGTAATTAAAACAGCATGGTACTGGAATAAAAACAGACCGGTGGACCTATGGAATAGAGTTGAGTATCCTGACACCCACCCTCAAAGACATGATCAGTTAATCTTTGATAAAGGTGCAAAGAGTCCAAACTGGAGTAAGGAAAGCCTCTTCAACAAGTGGTGCTGGGAAAACAGGACAGCTACATGTAAAAAAAATGAATTTGGACCTGTGTCTAACACCTTGCACAAAAATCAGTTCAAAATGGATTAAAGATCTCAATGTCAGACCTGAATCCATAAAGTACGTTGAAGAAAATATAGGAAAAACCCTCCACCGACATTGATGCTAAAGACATCTTCAAAGGTGAAACACCATTAACAAAGCAACTAGAAGAAAATATAAATATATGGGACTACATGAAACTGAAGAGCTTCTGCACCTCGAAAGAAACAGTGACCAAGATAGAAAGACAGTCCACAGAATGGGAAAGAATATTCACCCAATACCCATCTGATAAGGGGTTAATATCCAGGATATATCAGGCACTGGTACAGCTATATAAGAAAAAAACAGCCAACCCCATTGGAAAATGGGGGAGAGGAGATGAACAGAAACTTTGACAAGGAAGAAATCCGAATGGCCAAAAGGCATATGAAAAAATGCTTATCATCACTAATCATCAGAGAGATGCAAATCAAAACAACAATGAGATATCACCTCACACCACAGAGAATGGCCCATATCCAAAAGGGTAAAAGCAACAAGTGCTGGCGTGGATGTGGGGGAAAAGGGGACTCTCATACACTGTTGGTGGGAATGTCGACTTGTACAACCTTTCTGGAAAACAATATGGACATTCCTCCAAAGACTAGAAATTGAGCTCCCCTTTGACCCAGCCATACCGCCCCTGGGAATATACCCTGGAAAGCCAAAAACACACAGCGGAAACACAATCCGCACTTTTATTTTCATAGCAGCACTATTCACAATAGCCAGAACCTGGAAACAACCAGTATGCCCGAGAACTGATGACTGGATAAAGAAACTGTGGAATACTATGCAGCTGTCAGAAAAATGAAGTTATGAAATTTTCTTATAAATGGATGGATATGAAAAGAATCATGTTGAGTGAAATTAGTCAGAAGGAAAGAGAGAGACATAGAATGACTGCATTTATTTGCATGACATAAATATACTAGGTGATCTTACCGAAAGTGGAAATTACCACAAGCGTGTGGGAGTCAGAGGTTAGTTTAGATAGAGAAGGGAACATGTGTGAATAAATGTCTAAAGGTCTGATACTAACATAGAACTGAGCATTAAATACAGACAAAAAAACGAAATGATGGCTTCTAAGTGTACGTGAGTGCAACCCACAATGTGTGGGAGAAGGAGGAGAGAGAGAGGGAGAGGAGAGGAGATAGAAAGAGCCTGCCATTTTAGGCAGGATGTGGGAGGGAGGGAATTGGGGACATGGGTGGTGGTGGGGGGCACTGGTGGAGGGCGGGTGCTGGAACACTGTGTGACCGAAACCCCCAAGCGTGAACAAAGTTGTAATTGTATATCTCACGGTGGTATAATAAAATGTTTAAAAAAAAAGAGACAATTCTGTAGAACCGTCATAGGAAGTTTGACTTGCTGGCGCCTTGATTTCAGGTTCTTGCTCTTCAGCACTATGAAAAAATTAATTTCTGCTGTTTCTTTATTTTTTTTCTTTTGGGGGTCACACCCAGCAATGCTCAGGAGTTACTCCTGGCGGTGCTTAGGGGAGAATATGCGATGCCGGGATTGAACCCGGGTTCACCGTGTGCAAGGCAAATGCCCTTCCCGCATGTGCTTTCGCTCCAGCCCCAATTTCTACTGTTTCAAGCCTCAAAATTGAGAATTTGCTGTAGCAGTCCTAAGAAACTAATATACCCAACAATAATATAGTGAGCTGTGCTGAAACGTGTTTATGCAGACTGAATAAAATATGCTCACTTCTTGAGATGGAGAAGCACTTTATTTCCTAGGGGAAGAATCTGATTTTCTTATTTTTCTTTTAAATATTTTATTATACCACCGTGAGATATACAATTACAAAGATGTTCATAAGATGTTCATATTTGGGTTTTGGTCATACAGTGTTCCAGCAACTATACCTCCACCAGTGCCCATTTCCCACCACCAATGTCCCTGATTTCCCCCCCCCCCTAGCCTGCCTCTATGGCAGGTTCTTTATTTCTTTCTCTTTTCCTTCCCTTCCACATTGTGAATTACAATACATACATTAAGAGCTTGTCATGTGTATTTTTTTGCCTGTATTTAATGTTCAGTTCTAGGTTGGTAAGAATCTGATTTTCATTCTTTGGAACTGCATGTTTAAGTCCCTTGAAAAATCTAAGGATCAACTATTCTCCTGCGATTTTTAAAAATAACTTGTGGTTAAGTATGTGCTTCAATCACATCTATGAAATGATATCTGTAGTAGTTGTGCTGCTGATTTCTTGCATGATTCACCATAATTCCTTAGATGTTTATGGTATCATTTTGTTAGATTCTTTGGTAAAATGTTTATTTTAGTTTGTGTCCATGAATTGCTTGCTTAATTCTCACTAGTGTGTTTGAAAAGACACACTTCAGAATTGGAATTAAGTGAAGGGGTCTGGAGCAAACTCAGTACTTCAGACAAAGCATTTCAAGTATAGCTACTATGAGTGGATTAGAAGGTGTTACCTGCTCATGCGAAGAACAATATGATGGTGGTGATAATGTGAATGATATTTAATTTACTAGGAATGTGTGAGTCAACAGTATCACCCTCCATCAGCATTTGGTTCTACAGTTTCTAAAATTGAATTGTGTTGTAGGTTTGCTCTGAACCTGTGCTAGATTTTATGCATAAGTAAGTGATTTTGAATTCATTAAGTTAATTGTTTTAATTTCAAGATAAAATTTATTCCATAGATCTTTATAGTTGCCTCATATACAGCTTTGGAAATTCAGGGAGATACTGAGAATATTGCCCCTTAATTTCTTTTGAATATTAGAATTTTATACCAAATATGATTAACTTGATCTGAGTTTTATAGCAATCCCTATCGAGGTATAAGTAACTTAACCTATATGATATTTATGTAGGTGTTTAGGTACATTCTATTTATGTACATTATGCTATTTTTTGTACATTCTGATAGGTTATGAGAATAGATATTGGGAATTCTCTTTTTTTGGGGGAGTTTATTCCCGACTGTGCTCAGGAATTACTCCTGGCTCTACACTCAGGAATCACTCCCTAGTGGTGCTCAGGGGTCCAACCATATGGGATGCCAGGGATTGAACCTGGGTTGACTTCATGTAAGGCAAATGCCCTACCCATTGTACTATCTCTCTGGTCCACCTGGGAGTTATTTTATGGAAAGTTGCTATGGTCTCAGGAAAGTTTAGTAAGAGCTTTTCTATTAATTAAAATATCATTTTTGGTGATCACTCCTGGAAGTGTTGGGGATACTCCCAGTGAAGTGCCTCAGGGGCTACTCTTGGTGTTGCTCAGATTATCATGTGGTTCTAGAGATTGAACCCAGAGCTCTGACATACAAGACTTGTGTCCCAAACCTTTGAGCTCTCCCCTCACTATGCTTTTTGGTTACTTGTTTTTTTTTTGTGATGCCAGGCACTTAACTTGGGTCCTCTTTCATGCTATGTATGTGCACTATCACTTGAGCTCTCTCCTTGGTCCTTAATTTTTATTACTATAGGCTACACTTAGTGGTGTTCAGGTGTTCACATAGTTCTAGGGGTCAAACCCAGACCTTATACATGGAAGGCATATGCTGTACCATTTGAGTCATATTCATAGCCCCTAGAATATTTTATACATGCAGTTTATGGCAGGTCTACTCTCTAAGTAAATATTCCTTGATTCAACTATTTATTTTATTTTTAAAAAATTTTTATTATACCACAGTGCGATATACAATTATAAAGATGTTCATGATTGGGTTTCAGTAATACATTGTTCCAGCACCCATCCCTCCACCAGTGCCATATTCCCCACCACCAATGTCCTCAAATTCCCCCCCTCTCCCCCAGCCTCCCCTCTATAGCAGGCACTTTTCCTTTTATTCTCTCTCTCAACTATTTTTTAAAGGAATGAGGCACTTTGTTAAACAACAGCTTCTGTTCTAATGCTTTTTGCCCCTAGTAATGTGTATTGAGACCCTATGATTTATAGGTTGTTTGTAATCAGTTGTTTCAGGCATACAATATTCCAATAGCAATCCAGCCACTAGTGTCCCCTTTCCTCCACCAATATATCCTCAGGTTCCCTCTCACTCTCAGCCTATCTCCTTGTCAGTCATATAACAAACTTATTTTATATTACTTGGTCCAGTAAAACTTCAAGAAAAGACAAATAGGAATTATCACTAAATGAATCAATGAGTATATTTATGATGATTAATTTGTATATGTTTTTAATCGTTCTTAATCTAGTAGAGGACAACCATATGCATCATCAGTGAGTGTCATACTCAGTGCCACATGATGGGCAGTTTCTCCTGTCCTTAAAGGAGCTTTTTTAACCCTTCTTGAAAACTGGTTTCAAGGCTATGAATTCCCTAACCTGTTGCTTATCCATGTAGCTGTGATTTTTTTTCAAATCTAGCTGGATAGTGTTCTTGGTGAGGTGTGGATTTCATTGAGTTTTTGTTCTATATCTTTTCATCTTCTTCTGGCTTGTGGAGTCTCATTTGATAAATCTGCTATACATCTTATGGGCTTTCCTTCATATATGCATTTCTTTTTTTATCTTGCTGCATTCAATATTCTGTCTCTAAACTTTGTAGTTTGAATACAATGTGTCTTGGAGCTTTCCTAATTGGGTATTTTTTTACTGGGACCCTTAGTGCCTCCTGGATCTCGGTGCCCTGTAATCCTCAATGCTGGAAAGTTCTTGATGGCTTCTTTAACTAGTGTTCATCACATTTGCCTTCCTGCTCTTCAGGGACTCTGATGAATCTCCTGTTGTTCTTTTTGAACTCTCCCCTAGTTTTCTAGTGTGCTCTTCATTGTTTTCAAACTATTTCTACCTTTTGTTGTTTCCTAGCAGATTCCTCCTCATCTTTGAGCTCCTCAATCTTTTTTTTAACATTTTATTATACCACAGTGAGATATACAATTACAATGCTGTTCACGCTTGGGGGTTTCGGTCACACAGTGTTCCAGCACCCGCCCCTCCACCAGTGCCCCCAGTCACCACCCATGTCCCCAATTCCCTCCCCTTCCCACATCCTGCCTAAATGGCAGGTTCTTTATCTCCTCTCTCTCCCTCTCTCTCTCTTCCTTCTCCCACACATTGTACACTTCTAAGTGCACTACATTACACTTAGAAGCCATCATTTGCATTTTTTGTCTGTATTTAATGCTCAGTTCTATGTTAGCATCAGAACTTTAGACATTTATTCACACATGTTCCCTTCTCTATCTAAACCAACCTCTGACTCCCACACGCTTGTGGTAATTTCCACTTTCGGTAAGATCACCTGGTATATTTATGTCATGCAAATAAATGCATTCATTCTATGTCTCTCTCTTTCCTTCTGACTAATTTCACTCAACATGATTCTTTCCATATCCATCCATTTATAGCAAAATTTCATAACTTCATTTTTTTTTGACAGCTGCATAGTATTCCATTGTGTAGATATACCACAGTTTCTTTATCCAGTCATCAGTTCTCGGGCATACTGGTTGTTTCCAGGTTCTGGCTATTGTGACTAGTGCTGCCATGAAAATAAAAGTGCGGATTGTGTTTCCGCTGTGTGTTTTTGGCTTTCCAGGGTATATTCCCAAGAGCGGTATGGCTGGGTCAAAGGGGAGCTCAATTTCTAGTCTTTGGAGGAATGTCCATATTGTTTTCCAGAAAGGTTGTACAAGTCGACATTCCCACCAACAGTGTATGAGAGTCCCCTTTTCCCCACATCCACGCCAGCACTTGTTGCTTTTACCCTTTTGGATATGGGCCATTCTCTGTGGTGTGAGGTGATATTTCATTGTTGTTTTGATTTGCATCTCTCTGATGATTAGTGATGATGAGCATTTTCTCATATGGCTTTTGACCATTCGGATTTCTTCCTTGTCAAAGTTTCTGTTCATCTCCCTCTCCCCATTTTCTAATGGGGTTGGCTGTTTTTTTCTTATGTATTTACCCCTTATCAGATGGGTATTGGGTGAATATTCTTTCCCATTCTGTCGACTGTCTTTCTATCTTGGTCACTGTTTCTTTCGAGGTGCAGAAGCTCTTCAGTTTCATGTAGTCCCATATATTTATATTTTCTTCTAGTTGCTTTGTTAATGGTGTTTCACCTTTGAAGATGTCTTTAGCATCGATGTTGTGGAGGGTTTTTCCTATATTTTCTTCAACGTACTTTATGGATTCAGGTCTGACATTGAGATCTTTAATCCATTTTGATCTGATTTTTGTGCAAGGTGTTAGACACAGGTCCAAATTCATTTTTTACATGTAGCTGTCCAGTTTTCCCAGCACCACTTGTTGAAGAGGCTTTCCTTACTCCAGTTTGGACTCTTTGCACCTTTATCAAAGATTAACTGATCATGTCTTTGAGGGTGGGTGTCAGGATACTCAACTCTATTCCATAGGTCCACCGGTCTGTTTTTATTCCAGTACCACGCTGTTTTAATTACTGCTACTTTGTAGTACAGTTTGAGGTTGGGAAAGGTGATGCCTCCCCATCTTCTTCTTCCCAAGGATTGCTTTAGCTATCCGTGGGGTTTGTTATTCCATACGAATTTCAGAAGTGTTTGGTCAATTTCTTTAAAGAATGTCATGGGAATCCTTATAGGAACCGCATTGAATTTGTACAAAGCTCTAGGGAGTATTACCTGAGCTCTTCAATCTTTTGCTCAGCTTCTGTTATTCTGCTGTTGAGAGCTTCTATTGACTTATATCACCTATCACATTCTTCATTTGTCATTTCTGACTGTAGTAGTTTTTTCGTTTTGACTCTCATACTTTCTTGTATTTTGCTGACTACCTGTGCTGTTTCTTTGAACTCTTTGAATATCATAATGTCACTAAAAGCATTGTCTGGAGATTTACTGGTGTTGTTTATATCTTCAGTGATATTGTTTTCATTCAATGAGCTTGGTGGGCTTCTGCATATTTTCTCCATTGTATTTCTAGTGTTCTTGCTGTGCTGGGCCTTGACTCTTTGTAGTTGAACCCCTGAAAGATGATGAGGGATGAAGCTGAAGTTTGCTCTCTATCTTCTCTGGGATGGTGGAGCAGCCAGAAGAAGGTCATAAAAGAGCTGTGCTGTGAGCCCTAAATATGGCACAGGTCAGATGTGGAGGCTTCTGGGACTCAGCCAATAGGGAGGAGCTCTGCCTCCCATTAAGAACCGGCTCAATGCACAAAAGTCAGATCAAAATGGATTCTAGATCTCGATATCAGACATGAATCTATAAGGTACATCGAAGAAAACATAGGAGAAACGCTCTATGACATCGAAACGAAAAGTATCTTTAAAGACGACACACCACTGACCAAGCAAATGGAAGCAATGATAAACAAATGGGATTATATAAAATTGAAAAGCTTCTGCACCTCAAAAGAAACGGTGACCAAGATACAAAGACAATCCACAGAGTGGGAAAGGATATTCACCCAATACCCATCTGACAAGGGGTTAATATCCAGGATATATCAGGCACTGGTAGCACTCCACAAGAAGAAAACAACCAACCCCATCAAAAAATGGGGGAGAAGAAATGAACAGAAGCTTCCAAAAAGAAGAAATTCGAATGGCCAAAAGGCATATGAAAAAGTGCTCTTCATCTTTAATCATCAGGGAGATGCAAATCAAAACAACAATGAGGTATCATCTCACCCCACAGAGACTGGCACACATTCAAAACAGCAAGAACAACCGGTGCTGGCGTGGATGTGGGGAAAAAGGGACTCTGATCCACTGTTGGTGGGAGTGCCGACTGGTCCAGCCCTTTTTGGAAAACAATATGGGCATTCCTCCAAAAAGCTAGATATTGAGCTCCCATTTGATCCAGCAATAGCACTCCTGGGAATATACCCTAGAGACCGAAAAACACATAGCAGAAACACTATCTGTACTTCTTTATTCATCTCTGCGCTATTCACTATAGCTAGAATCTGGAAACAACCTAAATGCCCGAGAACAGAGGACTGGCTAAAGAAACTGTGGTTCATCTACACTATGGAATACTATGCGGCTGTCAGAAAGGATGAAATTATGAAATTTACCTGCAAATGAATGGACATGGAGTCTATCATGCTGAGTGAAATTAGTCAGAAGGAAAAGGACAGATATAGAATGACTGCATTCATTAATAGGATATAGATACCAGTGTTTTAATAAATATGGGAAATGGTAATGGCAGATTAAAACTCACCACTGAATATACACAAAGAGACTTAAGTGATAAACTTTAAATATCTGCAGGGCTAGCCACAATGTGTAAAATAAGAGGGAGAGAGATGCAGAGACAGAGAGAGAGATAGAGAGAGAAAGAGAGGAAACTGGGGTACCTGCTATTAAGGCGGGTGGGGGGACGGGAGGGGGAGGGGTACATTGGTGGTGGAAATGGAGCACTGGTGGAGGGATGGGTGCTGGAATACTGTATTACCAAGAACCAATTATGAACACCTTTGTAATTGTATGTTTCACGGTGGTATAATAAAAAATTTAAAAAAAAAGACAGAAAATGGAACAGGGTGCTAATAATAGTCGAGGGTACTAATGCCAACCTAGAACTGAGCATTAAATAGAGGCAAAAGGATACACATGACAACCTTTTAATGTATGTTCTGTAATCCATAGTCTGGAAGGGAAGGAAAAGAGAAAGAGAGAGAAAGGGAAAGAAATAAAGAACCTGCCATGGAGCAGGGCTGGGGAAGGGGAGGGAACTGGGGATGTTGGTGGTGGGAGATGGGCACTGGTGGAGGGACGGGTGCTGGAACACTGTATGACCAAAACCCAAACATGAACTTTTTAATTGTATATCTTTTATTTGTATATCTCACGGTGGTATAATAAAATACTTAAAAAAAAATAAGAACTGGCTCAGTGAGAGTCGCTGAGGCAACTCACACCATCCCTCATCTGGGATGGTAGAGCAGCAAGCAGAAGGCCAGTGGCATGTTGCTTCTTTGATCCCCACTTTCCGTATTTTCAGTGCATTTGATGTGACTCCCAGGTGACATGAGCAGTGGCTACTTGTCCAGTAAGTCTCCCCAGATCTCTTTGTCTCAATAGTGTCAGGCTGAAGTCCCTGTCTTGGTTCTTCTCCCGCATCTTCAGCCCCTCTAGAGCTTGGAGGATGCAGGCCTCATGCTTTTAGAGACCTTGCTGAATCAGCTGGGCATGACGCCGTAACTCCATGGACCCTCTGTAGACTTGGTTATGGAGTCAACCCCACACTGCCCCAGGAATACAAGTACCAGGCTGTGGAAGCCACTTGTGTTCTCATTGTAAGGTGCTGGCTTGACAGTGTCCACCCGTTCAGAGACCTTCAGCTTCCCGGACTTTTTGAGGAAAGCTGCCAGAACTCTGACAAACTCCTGCTGGTTCACATCTTTTACGGTAAATCCAGGCATTGTGTAGCCTCCACACTGCCAAGCAGGAGAAAAGAGCTGATTCAACTTTTGAGCAATTAATATGTCGGAGCTAGAGTGACAGATTATGCAGAGAATTGAAAACTCAGATCACCCAGTTCTAGACCTATAAGAATTGTGATGTGAAAATGGATTTCAAAATAATAATCCCAGAATTTCTTTAAGAGTTCTTTCTCTTGTTTTTAAGTTGGTCCACTAACTAAAGGAAATAATGTATTATGGTAGCTCTGAGATTCAGAAATGATGTATTGCTAATTATTCAGTCTTAACAGAAATGATGTATTGATAATAATTCAGTCTTAACAGTATTAGGTGGTATTTTTGAACTGAAATACTAGAGGATACCTGTAATTGAATATAATTTTCTTTAATGCTCTTCTCTGGTTTTAAATTCATTGTACTGTACTAGGCCGAAGTCAGAGCATAGATTGCATTTTGAATTCTGCTTTTAAATCATTATTATGTTTGTTTCCAGATTTTTAGATAATCTTCATAATGTGAAAAAATTTCAGAGAGTTACTATGTTGAGCACTATGCTGAGTATTATACAGAGTATACTATGGTACTATGCTATACTATATAATATTATACTATGTTATTTATTTAATTTTTTATTATACCACAGTGAAACATACAATTACAAAGGTGTTCATAATTGGTTCTTGGTAATACAGTATACCAGCACCCATCCCCTCCACCAGTGCCCCATTTCCACCACCAATGTACCCCACCCCTCCCGCCCACCCCCATGCTGCCTTAATAGCAGGTACCCCAATTTCCTCTCTTTCTCTCTCTGTCTCTCTCTGTCTCTGCATCTCTCTCCCTCTTATTTTACACATTGTGGCTAGCCCTGCAGGTATTTAGAGTTTATCACTTAAGTCTCTTTGTGTATATTCAATGGTGAGTTTTAATCTGCCATTACCATTTCCCACATTTAGTAAAACACTGGTATCTATTTATATCCTATTAATGAATGCAGTATTTCTATATCTGTCCTTTTCCTTCTGACTAATTTCACTCAGCATGATAGTTTCCAAGTCCATCCATTTGCAGGTAAATTTCATCTTTTCTGACAGCCGCATAGTAGTGTAGATGAACCACAGTTTCTTTAGCCAGTCCTCTGTTCTCAGGCATTTAGGTTGTTTCCAGATTCTAGCTATAGTGAATAGCGCAGAGACGAATAAAGAAGTACAGATAGTGTTTCTACTATGTGTTTTTCGGTCTCTCTGGTATATTCCCAGGAGTGCTATTGCTGGATCATTTGGGAGCTCAATATCTAGTTTTCGGAGGAATGCCCATATTGTTTTCCAAAAGGGCTGGACCAGTCGGCACTCCCACCAACAGTGGATCAGAGTCCCTTTTCCTATTATACTATGTTGAGTACTATGAAGAGTATACTATAGTACTATGCTGAGTATAGTGAATTGCAAAAATAGTTTTCATATAGCATTACATTTATATTATTTAATAGTGATTATATAGTAATATAGTACTCCAATGAAAATCTGCTACACCCCTTTTTGTTGAAATACTTTCTTTTTTAATTTCTTTTTTGCTTTTTGGGTCACACGCGGCAATGCTCAGGGTTACTTCTGGCTCTTCACTCAGGAATTACTCCTGACAGTGCTTAGGGACCATATGGGATGCCAGGGATGGAACCAGGTCGGCTGCATGCAAGGCAAACACCCTACCTGCTGTGCTATTACTTGGCCCCATTTTTTAAATTTATTTATTTTTGTGACGAGTTGTGACTAGAAGTCCGGATGTGGAAAACAGCGGCCCCCATGGAGTCGGGGGAGGGTCGTCCTGGCTTGTTGTGAGGCTCTGCTGGGGTGGCGGTCAAGGGCTAGTACCTGCCATGCCTCCTGGGCGCCTCATGAGAGGCTGGGAACAGGGAGAGCAAGTAGCAGCTCTGCCCCATGTCTGAGAGCCTCTGGTTCAACATACCTGGGCCGGATTGAAAAAAAATCTGCTGCAGGGTGGGTGTCGATGATCCGGGCTGTGATAGTCTGGTCTGCTGGTTGGAGTT
>JAJIBD010015057.1:0-15545 GCA_021461705.1 Cryptotis parvus
AAAAAAAAAAATGGTGACTGTTTTGCTGTGTTCTCAGTGGTACTTAGGGGATCATGTGATCCTTTATGTTCTGGGTCTACCACCCGTAAAGCAGGCATTCATCTTGTTGAACTCTCTCCAAGCCTGTTTTTATTATTTACTTATCTTGATTTTGGGCCACACCCAGTGATGCTCAGGAGTTACTCCTGGTGGTCCAATGAACATATGGGAACTGGGGATCAAATCTGTATCAGTCACTTGCAGGGCAAGTCACCTACCCTCTGTACTATTGCTCTAGCCAGGACTGTTTTAATTTTTAATTACTATTATTTTATTTATCTATTTATTTATTTATTTATTTTTGCCTGTTGAGTCACACCCGGTGATGCTCAGGGATTATTTCTGGCTCTACACTCAGGAATTAGTCCTGGCTGTGGTCAGGGGACCATATGGACGCCAGGGATAGAACATGGATGGCTGCATGTAAGGCAGATGCCCTACCCATTAGCCTATCTATTGCTCTGGCCCCTGGGCTCAGTGTTTAAAAACGAGACTGTGGGTGGAAGAAGTATGGGTTCTTTCTGTACACACTGGGAGCAGCTCCTGAGCACAGAAAAGGAAGCGGACCCAGGACATGGCATGAGCACCACCCCCCAACAAACAGAAAAGATCACCAAGGCTAGTATAAAATGTTTTAAATTGAGAAACAAATTTTATATAGATCATCAGAAAGCAGCAACAACAACAAAAATGTGGGCTCAGGGCTTGCTTGTAGGCTTTATGCTCAGGAATCACTTCTGGCAGGGCTTGGGGGCCATATGTGGGTACCAGGTATTTGAGCCTAGGTCAGCCTAGTGCCCTGACCACTATACTACAATCCCCAGAAGAAGAAAAAAAAAAGTAAAAACGGGGCATTTAAGAATTTTTGAAAAATGGAAATAAAGCTATATATACAGACTTCCACATATATGATGGGCAAAGAATATTTGAAAGGAAGACATTCAAATTAAGAGCTGTTCTTCTTTGGTAGTAAGTTTCATTTTGGCTACACCTGGCTGCCAGTGCCTGCTCCGGTTGCTAGGAATTAAACCGGTAGGGTCAGCGGCATCCGAGGCAAAAAGAGGCATTACCCCTCGCTGATCCTAGCCCTGAATTTCATTCTCGATATGTTTAAGTGCACGTAGCTTCTCTTGGTTTTAACTGTTTGTCATTCTGCTGCACAAAAAGTGCTTCATGGCTTCATTTTCTTCTGAATTTAGTGAGGTAAAAACTCTCCCATTATTGACATCTACATTTGTTCATCTGTTTTGTTTGTCCATTTCCTTTACCTTTTATAAAGAGTTGATATGGTTACCTGGCTCTTAGGACTTGTAAGCGCTGTTGATGTCATGTAAATCAAACATTAGCTGTAGGGGCTGAGTCCATACAATTTAATATTGATGTGTCGGTCATACAATTGTTTTCTACATTTTGCTCTTGATTTTTCAGTTCTTTGCCATATGAAGTAACGTGTGAGAGTGTGCCGCGCGCATGCATGCGGCCGATTTTTCCTTTATTTCTGGAATTGAGCTGGGAAGGACCCAACCAGGTTCAGCTTTGGTTTTTAAGACGACGTCCGCAGAGAAGCCGTGCGGTTTGTACCGCGGTAGAAAGACTGTGACGCCTAGACTGGTACTTCGGAGTGTGCGCCTGTTCTAGCGCCTAAACCATAAGCGGTTACTTAAGTTAAACCTGTTTCCGCCAACGCGGAAAGAGGAAAACGACACCCGCTCTTTTGATGAAGGTGCCTGGCACCAGGGCGTCCAGCGAGAGCTAAACCTCATTGCATTTGGCCACGCATCATTAATCGCCAAGTCGTAACCCCTCCATGAAGATAAAAAAGAAGGGCGTGGGAGGTGTAGTTTTCGGTGCGTTTTCTTCCATTCTTCCAGGGCTAGCTTTTAGCAGCACAGTCTAGGAACTACCAACTCTACAGCGCATAAAAGAATAAACTTTGTGAGTCTGGAGTCTTTGTGACTGGGGTACGGTGAAGAGCTAAATACTTTGCATTTTACTAAAATTTTCCTCGGTACGTTCCCCTCGCCGGCTTTCCCAGGTCAGCACGCGGGGAGGGGTAATTTCCTTCCTCGAGGAAAGCTAATTTTACAGGTTTCTGGGTGAGCCAATCGGTTATAAGGCAAAAAAAAAAAAAAAAAGGCATCGAAGTTCGGAGAACTCTGCCGCAAACTGCGTGAAAAGAAAAAAACCAAAAAAATGTGGGGCCGAGCGAGTCCCGGCGGAAGTAACTTGGGGTAGACTTAATACAATAATGATGAGCGGCGGCGGCGACAAACACGGGACTCGGAGACGCGCGCGCGGCCTCTTCCCCGCTCCGCTGGGCACGACGCGCCGATCCCGACCCTCGGGGCGCCCCGTGGGCCTGGCGTCGTCCCGGCCTGCGCGGCGCGCGCCTGTGCGCTCCCCTTCTCCCGGGCCCCAGCGCCCGCCGAGAGCCGCCAGCGCCCCGGCTCCTCGGAGGCGTTTCTGAGGCTTCGGAAATGCCGCTGCTCGAGCCGCCCGCGGCCGTGCGCCGCGCTTCCCTCCCACCCTCCCCGCGGCCCCACCGTCCCAGGCTGCCAGGCGGCCCCGGGCCAGGGGGGAGGGGACGCCAGGAGGGGCTCCGCTGGGAGCGGCGGGGAATTCCCCCTTCCACCGAACCTTCCCGATTGTTCACCAGCCTCACGTCAGCAGCAGGGGGTAATCCCCGACTCCAGCTGCTCCTGACGTCACCGCGTGTAGCCACCGCCCCCCGCGCGCCCCTGTCTCCGGCCCCGCGAAGCCCCGCCCCCAGCCATAAACACGCCCCCTTTCCCCTCCCCGCCGCCCGTCGTCGAGGGCGGAGCTCTTCGGTCGAGGCGTGAGCGGTTGCTTGGGCCAGAAGGTTCGCTGGTGGAGGCGCTCCTCCTGCTGCTCCGCCCAGTAGGTTCGTCGGCTTTGGCTTCTTCCACACCCTTCTCCGCTTCCTCTTTCTCGCTCCGCCTTTCTCCCCGCCCTTCTTCTCAACCCCTCCGGTTCCTTCCCCGCCTCGCCACCTTTCACGATCTCGCGAGACTTGGCCCAGAACATTGCGGATCGGGTCGGCGCCATTTTGGGACTGAGACTGGTTGTGGGGGAGGGAAAAGCGGCAAAAGGGGATTATTCAAAGTACCGAAAACCTCCTCCAGGGATCGAGCGCATTGGCACCCCCCAGACCAGGGGCACCTCTGGTGTGGCAGAAGGTAACACTGTCCTCGGTGCTCCGCGCCGGAGTCTGGGGGAGGAGGGGGTGCCCGGTTCGTTTTTGGGGCTTGAGGGGTCGGGAGCGGCGTTGGCGGCGCGAGGTGTGAGGCTGCCCGTGGACTGGGGTGGGGGCGGGGGGCGGAGAGCCGGGAGAGCCGGCGAGCCGGGGGCAGCGCGACGCCGGGAGGCCTGTCTCGGCGTGGACTCCGCCGCGGTGGCGCGGAGGTGGCGGTTGTGGGGGGGGGGTGGCGGAGGCTGGGAGCGGGTTCGACGCCCTCGGCGCTCAGCCTGCCGCACTCCGGCCTCTCACGGCCCTCCGCGGGCTGAGCGGGCGGAGGCCGACCTGTGGCCTTCGGCGGCTCCTTCGGCTCGCCCCGACTGGGCCCGGAGGACGGCGAAGAGCGGCGCCGCGTCGCAGGTTGCCGGGCGGGCGCCGAGAAGACGCGTTTGGGGCGTGTGTGCGGGGAGCGAGCGGCTCGGAAACGCGGTGACCGCCGGGGACTCGGTGTCCCCCGCCCCTCAGCCCGGAGACGCCGCTGTACACCGGTCCCCGGGCCCTTGAGCCTGCTGCTCTCCGGCGAGCGGCTCTGAGGAATGTTCTCGTCCCGCGTCCCCCGCCGCCGGGCTGAGACGCCCCGTTCCGAGGACTCGGCGCTCTCTTCCCCCTCTCCTGATCCTCGAGCCGCCTCACCTGCCCGGCTCTTTCCGGAGACCGGATCCCAGAGACGCACGCACTCACTGGGGGCCTGAAGCAGTCCCCTATTTTGACTCTTGACTCAAGTATGAGTATTTTCTTATGTAACCCCCCAGTACGATATATGCAAGCGCTTTCCCACTCTAGAACCCCCTCCACCCACCCCCGGTTCCGGAGTCTTTCTCATGCACTCTTACTTGGGGTCCTTGCCGACTTCTCAGACGCATGTCGAGTCTGTTGAAGTGACTTTTTCCTCCAGAGGGTGATTGGTTAAGATGGGGATTAACTTTTACCTCAAAATCGAAACGCAAGTGTGTAATTTCAATTTGTCTGATAACTTTTTACAGGTGATTGAATTACTCAGATATGAAGATCATCTTCCTAGGTTTTGTGTAAAAGGCCCCGGATATTTCAAGTGGCCATTTTGGAATTACAATGTTTTTGGAGAATTTTGCCCCAGAAGTTTAAGATTGGCAAGACTCTTCTCGGAAGTGTGTTGGTAGTAGTGAACGATTCTACAAGCTGCTTAAAAAGAGACACGGGCATCACTTCAGTATTTTTGGTTCAGACGGATTCTATAACTGATTCAAGTATTGCAGCTGGTGGTATTTTTGCCTTCCCCCCACCCCCTTCCCTATTGTTGTTCTTCAGCCAGAACTGTGCGATATGTTTGATTTGTGTACCGAGTAGTTTTGGCAGTTTCACATTACTATTTAAATATTGCTGAAGTTTCATGGCAGTTTATTTTTACCTTTATTAAAAGTTTAGGAATTTTTGACCTCATCCCTTTTCATACCACAAATGGGACAGATTTTCTAAATGAAGACGTTGAAGCATACAGTCTTTCTCATTTTGTCATAAGTGGGATTTAAGATGTTGCCGTTTCCCAGCAGCATGGTAGTATTGAGATAGCTATGTGTCTCTGTGTATGCTGATATTTAGGAATGCCCTTCAGATGTGAAAGTTTCTTTTTGTTTTTGCTTTTTGGCTCGTAAATTGGATATTTCATCTGGAGTGGATAAGTACAACTGTGACAAATACATGGAATAATAAAGAAGACTTTATAATCTTAAATCCAAGGAACTTGGCTAATTCTGGAGATAGCCATATGAAAACTTTAAGACAGAAGTATGGGTAGCTGACTTGAAGTAGTAACTCTATGTCAAATAGTCATAGGTTAAGTATCTTCAAAGAACTTGGATATTATTTCAGAGGATACAAAATAAAAAAACAAACTGGAAAACATAAAGATTACAGAGAAAAATCCAACACCTTCCTGTGCAGTCCTATTGGAATTTGTAAGTACTGTGTGGTGAGCAAATCAAATTGTTCATTTGTAAACTGAATGAGTGTCAAATTTATACTGTTACTCTTGGAAGCTTTTCAGTTTCTTACAATACTGTTTGACATCAATCCTGGACATTCTGTAAACAACTATAAGTAATTAATGAACAAACTAATGCAAAATGATGAGATTTAAGACTTTAACACAGATAAGAACTTGTGGGTGGGGGTGTATGGGCCACTCATTGGTTCTTGGGGAACACCCAGCTTGTTGCTCAAGACTTGCTCCTGGTTAGCTCAAATGTGGACCGCCTGCCTGCGTGTATTTTGAGCTATTTTTCTGGACCAAAATTTTAAAAATTGGGGGAATGAGTGGGTGGCTTCTGGGATCAATCCAAAGGCTTTGATACATCCATGGGAACCAAAGTATACATTCTACTGCAGAGTTATAATACTAAGCCCAAAGCAATCTACATTTTTGGGTTTTGGGCTCTTAAAAAAAACTAAACCTGAATGGTAGTATTTGTCTTAATTGTTGTGGATTCATAGGTGGATGAGACAGTAGAAACTATAGCCACTTTTAAGTGTTTTTAGATTTCTAAATGCAGTTTGATGTTCCAGTTAGAGTTGTTTAAAATATTTTAATGTAAGTCTTAGTTTTTTAAAAATTTTATTATAATACCACAAGATAGACATTTACAAAGCTGTTCATGATTGTATTTCAGTCACACAGTGTTCCAGCACCCATCCCTCCACCAGTGCACATTTCCCACCACCAAAGGCCCCAGATTCCCTCCCCCTCCCCCAGTCTGCTTCTATAGCAGGCACTTTTCCTCCTCTTCTCTCTCTCTCTCTCTCTCTCTCTCTCTCTCTCTCTCTCTCTCTCTCTCTAAGTCTTAGTTTTTAATGTTCTATTTGATGAAATATGGGTATTTTTTTTTTCTTTTTGGGTCACAACTGGTGATGCTCAGGTTACTCCTGGCTCTGCACTCAAGAATTATTCCTGTTGGTGCTTGGGGGACCATATGGGATGCTGGGCATTGAACCCTGAACCCTGGTTGACTGCATGCAGTTACTGTATCTTCCTATACTACTATTGCTCCAGCCCCCAAATAGTGCCCCCCCCCATTTTGTTTTTTTTTTCGTGGTGGTCCTGCTGAGGATGATCCCTGTGAGGTTTCTGCATTACTTATTACTAAGTAATATACCTGGCCCTCACAAAGTAGCCTTTTAAACCCCCTTTTTTTTAAATCACACTTAGCCGTATTTGGTCCAAGGTTAACTGAGTTATAGCCTTGTCCCAGGGATGCATTAATCATCCCCATTACAAATTAAGATTGGATTAGAATTTTCTCACAATAAAGTCCAGGTGGAAACTATCAGAATACACACATTTCTGATCGGAAACACAAATGACCATATTCGGGTGTTTGTGTGTGTGTTTGTTTGGCTTATACCTGGTTACTCCTGGCTTACTCCTGGGTTCTACTCATGGGTTACTCCTGGCTCTGCACTCAGGAATTAGTCTTGGAGGTAGCTGGGGGGCTAGATGGGATGCTGGGGATCTAACCCTGGTCGACCTAGTTAGTACACAGCAAATGTCCTACCCGCTGTGCTGTGCTCCTTCCCCTTTAATTTTTCTTTTTTTGAACAACACCTGGCAGTGCTCTGGATTTACTCCTGGCTCTGTGCTCAGGGATCTCTTCCGGAGGGGCCCCTGGGACCAGATGGGGTGTTGGAAGACTGTCCTGGTCAGCTCAGTGAAGGCAAGCGCTCTACCTATTTTACTATCACTTTGGCCCCCAGCCTAGTCTGTTTGAACAATTACTAAACTGCCCCGCTGTGGTGCCCCCCAATAAAAAAAACAGCCCTCAAACTTGATTTTGGGCTACACCTGGCAATGCTTAGGGATTGCTCCTGCCTCTATACTCAGGAATCACTTTCGTGGGTTTAGAGGACCATATGGGATGCCGAGAATTGAACTTGGGTCTGCCATGTGCAAGGCAAGCATCCTACCACCTGTACCATTGCTCTGGCCCCAAAAATACAGAATTTAGATCAGAAAATAAATGCAATATATTCCTTTCTGAATACCTTCCACCTCTAATGCATCAAGTAAGCAAACAGTTCAGTAGTGTAGCAAAAAGTCAAAGTAAATGAGCTTTCAACAAGTTATTACGCATTTATGACAGTGTTCAGAAATTTAGCCACATCTGTGTAAATGGGAATTTTTTACAAATAGTACTTTTTATAGGTGCATGCGTATAGTAAAGCAACGGACTTTTGGGTATTGATTTTGTAGCCTGCCATTCTACCATACAGATCTACTTCTGATAAGAGCTTTTAGGTAGCAACTTTAGGGTTTTCAAAGTATAGTATCATATCTTCTGCAAATAGTGATAGCTGACTTCTTCCTTTCCTATCTGGATGCCCTTAATCTTTTTCTTCCCTACCGTAATTGAAGATCCTAATTTTAGTTTTCATTGATCTGTTCACTAATATAAGGTACTTCATATGAATTTTAGGTTTTCCACTCTTGAGAGGCCCATGTCCTTTCAAGTTTGTATCTCTTTCCCTCCCTTAACTTCCCAAGTAGTTTTTTTTTTTTTGTCTTGTATATGGCCAATCTGGTTTTGATTGCCAGCACCACAGATGGACTCCCAAGCACCACCAGAAATTATCCCTGGGCACAGCCAGGTGTGGCCCCCAAAAAAAATCACTTTTAGGGCCAGAGATGTTCGCTATCACTAACACTATCTTCCCATTAATCATCTATTTGCTAGAGCGGGCACCAGTAATATCTCCATATGTCCCATCTCATGCTAGTAGAACCCAAAGGCATCCGCCCACTCCAGGAACATAAAGAGCCTCAAACAATTAAATTAGGTCACGGGAATGTTACTGAACTGCAAATGCATGCAGATACAGGGGAGGTCCAGTTTAAATCTCTAGTACCACCTTGAGCACAAAGCTTGCTTAGTCTGGGAACATGTAGTTCAGCAGTACTTATGATAAATGTGGATCCATGGCACCTTATTCTCCAAGAAATAATGCTTTAAAAGCTACTTCTCTGTCTCTAGGAGCAACTCCAGCCCAGGAATACAGCCTTTAACCATTATCGCCTGTTCTTTTTCTTTTTTCTTTTTTTTTTTTTTTTTTTTTTTTTTGCTTTTTGGGTCACACCGGCAATGCTCAGGGGTTTCTCCTGGCTCTGCACTCAGGAATTACTCCTGGCGGTGCTCGGGGACCATATGGGATGCCAGGGATTGAACCCGGGCGACACAGGCCTGCCACGTGCAAGGCAAACGCCCTACCCGCTGGGCTATCGCCCGGCCCCCATTATCGCCTGTTCTAAAATAAGAAAAAAAATGGTTGAAATGCAGATAAATTTTTTTTATAATGAACCACATAATATTACTTGTTTTTTTATTCCCTTTTATTTAGAATTTCTCCTATGGATAGTGATACTCCATGTAGTAAAAGGTTTTTTTTTTTTTTTTATAAGAGACTTAAAGGACTGGAGAGAGACTGGCTAGGGTGCTTACCTGGTTTGCAGCTGATCTGGGTTCAGTCCTGGCATTCCATAATCATAATGGTCCTGAGCCCTGCCAGGAGTGATTTTTTTTTTTTTTTTTTGGCTTTTTGCTTTTTGGGTCACACCCAGCAATGATCAGGGTTACTCCTGGCGGTGCTCAGGGAACAGTATGGGATGCGGGGATCGAACCTGGGTCCGCTGCGTGCAAGGCAAACGCCCTACCGTTGTGCTGTCGCTCTGGCCCTAGGAGTGATTATTTTTTTTTTTTTTTTTGGGTCACACCCGCGTGCTCAGGGGTTTCTCCTGGCTCTGCACTCAGGAATTACTCCTGGCGGTGCTCGGGGGACCATATGGGAATGCTGGGTATCGAACCTAGGCCGCCATGGGCAGGCTGCGTGCAAGGCAAACGCCCTACCCTCTGGGCTATCACTCTGGCCCCTAGGAGTGATTTCTGAGTGCAGAGCCAGGAAAGCCCTGAGAACTCCTAAGTTGTATCCCCAAAACAGCAACAAAATTAGAGCAGTTACTAGGCTATTGCTTTTTTTCTCCCATAAGAGCCTTTTTTTCCTCTTTTACTCCATTTTCTTTTTTTAAATTTCCCTCTACATAAATTGTGTGTTAAAAATCACTTAAATATAATCACAGCAGGACTGGAGTGATATAGTACAGGGATTCTTCCTGCCTCTGCTTGTGGTTCAATCCCCCATCATCTCATATACCCGTGTGCCCACCCCCCCCCCCCTCCCCAACCCCCAGTGTTGCCAAGACGAGCATAGAGCCTGGAGTAACCCCCAAGCACAAACCAGATTGGAGCCAAAAACCATGTCCCCTGAGTACTGTCAGTTGTAAAGCATTTACAAATATAAGTACACAATGCAAATTTTCAAATCTAAATCACAGCAACTATTATGTGTGGATTGTGTCATGTGCTTTTATGTAGAATATCCTAATCTTAAAATAGTTCTGTGAGGGAAATAAATTATCAGTGCTAGGTGTGCAAGTTCAGATTTTTTGAGGAGCTGGAATTTGGAGACAGCTACTTAGGATAAGGATTGAGATCTTTGGTTTGATTTTACAACCTCATAGTTTTTATTTTTATTTATTTATTTATTTATTTTTTTTGCTTTTTGGGTCACACCGGCGATGCTCAGGGGTTACTCCTGGCTCTACACTCAGGGAATTACTCCTGGCGTTGCTCAGGGGACCATATGGGATGCCGGGATCGAACCGGGCCGGCATGGGCCGGCCGTGCAAGGCAAACGCCCTACCCGCTGGGCTATCGCTCTGGCCCTTTTAATTTTTTGTTTTTTGAAACCCCATAGTTTTAATCACTGTGACATATTTACATCATTCTCTTGTGGAGTTAACTCATTCTGAGCATTATTTTGTTAATTCTTTTAATATGCTGCTTTTGGGATATTGTTTATTATTAGAAGTTAGAGATAGGATGGGGCCAGAGCGATAGCCCAGCGGGTAGGGCGTTTGCCTTGCACGCGGCCGGCCTGTGCCGGCCGGGTTCGATCCCGGCATCCCATATGGTCCCCGAGCACAGCCAGGAGTAATTCCTGAGTGCAGAGCCAGGAGTAACCCCTGAGCATTGCCGGGTGTGACCCATAAAGCAAAAAAAAAAAAAAAAAAAGAAGAAGTTAGAGATAGGCTACGTAGAAGATAGCCTGTTAATAAACTTAATTTTAGTTAGCAAAGTTTGTTTAGATCTCTTTTCTTTGCATAAATATAATGAAGCTAAATTCATATTAGCTTTTAACTTTCTCTGAGCAGAGATAATGAATTGGTTTTTGTGCAAGCAGAACCCAGTGCCCCCTTCCCCCACAATGCTCAGTGTGTCATGTCCACTGCCTCCACTCCTCGTCCTTAACCCAATGCCTCTGATGGTTGAATGCTAGAGTTTCATCATCTGAGGACACACAGTACTTTTTGGGCCCTGGGGTGTTAGACACCAGATGACTTAACATGGTGGGTTTTTTTGTTTGTTTGTTTTTGCTTATTCATTCATTCATTCATTTTGCGTTTGATTAAAGTTGTGAGACTTCTTTTGATTTTGTAGTCACACTTGGCAATTTTCAGGGGCTGTTCCTAGCAATCCTCAGGGTAGCATGCTGTGTAGGGGATTCAAGCCAGACCTTCGCATACAAAGTATACAGTCTTGAGCTCTGATCCTGGTGCTGTGGGGAATGGGAAATAAAAGGAATGAGCAGGAAAATGGAGAAATGACAATTATAGGAGAAGGAACCAAGAATGGGAATCAGGCTGGAGTGATAGCACTGTGGGTAGGGCGTTTGCCTTGCTCTTGGCCAACCTGGGTTCTATCCCTGGCATCCCATATCCCTAAAGCACATCTAGGAATTTTTTTTTTTTTTTTTTTTGCTTTTTTGGGTCACACTCGGCAATGCTCAGGGGTTACTCCTGGCTCTGCACTCAGGAATTACTCCTGGCAGTGCTCGGGGACCATATGGGATGCTGGGGATCGAACCAGGGCCGGCATGGGCTGGCTGCGTGCAAGGCAAACGCCCTACCGCTGGACTATGGCTCCGGCCCCATAGGAATAATTCCTGAGTGCAGAGACAAGAGTAACCCTGAGCATCCCTGAGTGTGCCAAAAACAAAAACAGAATTGGGAATCTAGTTGAAAGTGTGCAGCTCTAGCAGTGAATATTAGTTCTCTAATGAAACTATATCCTATAGGCGATGAGCATTTGCCTTTAATGAGTGAGCATTTGTGTGTAATTTTACATTTTTGTGGTTTAGAAGTTTGGGAGCAGTTAAGTATATCTCGTGCAAGATGTTTACCAGAGCTATAGTAATTTGAAGACTTGGTAGGGACCTGGAGGATCCTTTTAGATTGTGTACTCATTTTGCTTTTAGGTTGATACTTTCTGTTTACTAAGCCCTTTCTGTAGGACTCAGTTCCTTAACTGTATGTGGTTGAAGCTGATTTTCTTCACCACAGGGCAGCTGCAACTCCCAAAACAAATGCTATGAGAAGAGATAAGTAAGTGTGTGCCTTTTATGACCTACTCTCATATCACTAATACCTGCTTTCATTTTGCTTCATTTAGAAGTTAGTCACTAAATGTAGCCTAATCTATATCAGAGGAATTAGGGTTCCACTTTGTTAAAAGATTTGTGTACATAAAAATTGCAATAGGTTATTCATTATCTTTATGACGAATAACTGTCATCATAGTCAGGTGTTTTTTTTTTTTTTTTTTTTTGCTTTGGGTCACACCTGGCAATGCTCAGGGGTTACTCCTGGCTCTGCACTCCGGAATTACTCCTGGCGTTGCTTGGGGGACCATATGGGATGCCAGAGATTGAACCCAGGTTACCTCATACAAGGCAAATGCCCTACTGGCTGTGCTGTCGCTCTGGTCCCACCATAGTCAGTTCTTAAGCCCACTTTATGGGTGTTTTTTTTTTTTTTTTTTTTTTTTTTTTTTTTTTGTATATTGGGCCATAGTGATGCTTAGGGTTGACTCCTAGCTTCTGTGGTCAGGAGTCACTCCTGGCAGGTCTTAGGGGTCATATGGGTGTTCTGGGGATACTTTCCCACTGTACTGTTGCTCTGGCCTCTAGGTTCGGCTATTTTATGTTTAGTGAAGAAAGTATGTTCAGGCTTTAGAGAAAGTATAGTGGAAAAGATACTTTATCTTTTTCAGATTCAGTCTCTGCATTCTATATGATACCCCATCATCACCAGGTGTTGGAGCAATAGTACAATGGGTGGGGTGCGTGCCTTGTCCGAGAATCTGACCCTGGTTTGATCCCTGGGACTCTGTATGGTTCCCCAAGTTCTGCTAGGAATAATTCCTGAGTTCTGAGCTAGGAGTAACTCCTGAGCATCACTGGGTGCCCAAAACAAAACACAAAATATATAGAGTTCATATTATGTAAGGAAAGTTAAGTACCCTTTTTTTTTTTTTTTTTTTTTTTTTTACTTTTTGGGTCACACCCAGCAATGCTCAGGGGTTTCTCCTGGCTCTGCACTCAGGAATTACTCCTGGCGGTGCTCGGGGGACCATATTGGATGCCGGGGATTGAACCTGGGCGGCATGGGCCGGCCACATGCAAGGCAAACGCCCTACCCGCTGGGCTATCGCTCCGGCCCCAAGTACCCTTTCTAAGCCCTGTATGAGACATAGAGGTAAGGAAAGAAAAACCCCTATAAATAAAGGACACACCCCTGCCGTGTGTGTGTGTGTGTGTGTGTGTGTGTGATGTTTTTGGGCTATTTCTGTTAGGTGCTCTGGGGTTCCTTCAGAATGCTGGAGATTGAATCCAGATACTCGCACATACAAGGCCAGTACTCTGCTGTTTTCTAACTTTTGTTACCATCACCACCTCTTCTTCACCACCACCTCCTCCCTCCCCTTCCTCCTCCATGCTGTTAGAGGATCACTCTTGGGCAGGTTTTGAGGCCCAACTACAGTTTTGGGAATTGAACCTGGGTTAACTACATGCAAGGCAACCTACCTGCAAAGCTTCCTACCCTCTTTTATTATCGCTTGGGCCCTATTTTAGCCATTTTGGACAGACTTTGGTGGCAGTAAGGAGGTAAGTACATCCACATAAGCATTCATCTGTAGAACTTTTTTTGTGTGTCACATCCGGCAATGTGTAGGGGTTATTCTTTTTTTTTTTTTTTCTTTTTGGGTCACACCCGGCAATGCTCAGGGGTTTCTCCTGGCTCTGCACTCAGGAATTACTCCTAGCGGTGCTCAGGGACCATATGGGATGCCGGGGATTGAACTTGGGCCGGCATGGGCCATCCCGGGCTGGCATGGGCCAGCTGAGTGCAAGGCAAACGCCCTACCGCTGGGCTATCGCTCCAGCCCCCCAGGGGTTACTCCTGACTCTGCACTTAGGAATTACTCCTGGTGGTGGGGCCAGAGCGATAGCCCAGCGGGTAGGGCGCTTGCCTTGCACGCGGCTGGCCCATGCCGCACGGTAAGATCCGGGTAAGATCCCCGGCATCCCATATGGTCCCCGAGCACCGCCAGGAGTGATTCCTGAGTGCAGAGCCAGGAGTATTGCCGGGTGTGACCTAAAAAGAAAAATAATAATAATAATAATAATACTCCTGGTGGTGCTCAGATGATATGGGATGCTGGGGATTGAAACCAGGTTGGCAGCATGCAATGCAAACGCCCCTATCCACTGGATTGTTGCTGTGGCCCAAATCTCCAGAACTTTTTATCTTCCCAAATTTAATATGTTTTGATCTCTGTTGCATGCAGTTTTTGCTGAATAAGCTACATTTAAGTGAGCTTTCAGTGGCATTCATGTTAGTATGTTGAGCTCTGTGCTGCTTAATTCTGAACTCCCTATTCTCATCATCCCAAGGTAATCACTGTTCTACTTTTTTTCTTATTAAGTTGACTACTCTAGGTATCTGATCATTTAGGTGTCGTGTGTTTTTCCCCCTCTATTTCTTTCTTTCTTTCTTTTTTTTTTTTTTTTTTGCCTTTTTGGGTCACACCCGGCAATGCTCAGGGGCTACTCCTGGCTCTGCACTCAGGAATTACTCCTGGCGGTGCTCGGGGACCATATGGGATGCCGGGAATCGAACCCAGGCCGGCAGAGGCCGGCCACGTGCAAGGCAAACGCCCTACCCGCTGGACTATCGCTCCGGCCCCATCCCCCTCTATTTCGATTTGGGCTGCACCTTCTAATGCTCAATGGTTACTCATGGCTCTGCACTCCGAAATTACACCTGGCAGTGCACAGGAAACTATGGGAAGCTGGTGATAGAACCTGGGTCTGCCTTGTCCAAGGCAAGCTCTGTTCCCACCTTATAATCGTTCTGGGCCCAGTGTTGCTGAGCTTTCATGAAAGCCTTGTTTTAGAATGATGTCCTTGAGCTTCATCTGTCTTGAAGCTCATGTTGTAATACACATTTTTAAAATATTGTGAAGGTGAGTGGTAGAGTGCATGTATGAAGACAAGCCCCCAAATGCCATAAAAGTGCCATAGAAAGTTTATTATAATTCCAGTAGAGGAGGGAGACATCTGCTGTACAAGACCATTGGAGGAAGTACCAGCTTTGACAGAATGTAAAAGTAGCTATCAAAAGAGTGATTTACTGGGATTTCTTCAGGGAAAGACAGGGTAGGTTATTGGGTTGTTTGAATAATTTTAGTGAACTCTGGGGCATTGTGACTGTCCCTAGTAGTGTTTCTTTCCTGGGACCCCCAACCCCATAATCTGACTTGTTAATACTTGAGTCACAACCCAGCCCTTTGTTTTATTCCTTTCTAAAGACAAAATACTTCATTGTATACTTCATTGTACATATATACACACAAATATAAAACATATATAACTTAATAATAAATGAGATTTCTTTCACCTTTGATTATAGTGAGTGATGCTGTCACTATGAATACAAATGTTTTAACGAGGTATTCAGGGGCTAGTATTGGCTTTGTATGACGGTATAACTTAAGTGGTGCCATGGATCAATTTGGGGTTGACTGCATGTGAAACAGTACCTTACCTCCTGTTATCTCTCTGATTTTTTTTTTTTTTTTGGGTCACACCTGACAATGCTCAGGGGTTGCTCTGCACTTAGAATTACTTCTGTTGGTGCTGGGGGACCATATGGGATGCTAGGAATTGAATCTGGGTCAGCTGTGTGCAAAGCAAATGCCCTACCCACTATACTGTCACTCTGGTGGCCCCTGACCTTTAATTCTTAAAATACTTTGTGGGCATACACCTAAAATAGTAATTGAGTCATGATAAGCCTTTTTAGTGTTTTGAACCCCATATTCTTCTC
>JAJIBD010015058.1:0-26987 GCA_021461705.1 Cryptotis parvus
CGTTTGCCTTGCACACAGATGGCTGGGGTTCAATCCCCGTCATACCAGATGATCCCGAGCACCACCAGGAGGCGGACCCTGAGTGCAGAGCCAGGAATAACCTCTGAGCATAACCAGATGTGACCCAAAGAGCAAAAAATAAATAAAATCTCCCTTCACCCAATTCATCCATTCAATACCTGCCCTGTGTTTCCACTAGTCTCAACCTCCAGAACAAAACAGGGAGGGGCCGGAGCGATAGCACAGCGGGTAGTCTGCCTTGCACACAACTGACCCAGGTTCGATCCCGGCATCCCATATGGTCCCCGAGCACCACCAGGAGTAATTCCTGAGTGCAGCGCCAGGGAGTAACCTCTGAGCATCACCAGATGTGACCCAAAAAACAAACGAACAAGACAGGGGAACAAAACTCCTGTTCTTAAGGAACCTGCATTCTTCTGGGTGGAGGAACATGAAGCAAAACAGGAAGAGGCCAGAGACAGCAGAGCCGAAGGGCACGGACCTTGCATCCCATTTGGTCCCGAGCCTCCCAGGAGTGATTTCTGAGAGCAGAGCCAGAAGTAAACCCTGAGCATCACTGGGTGTGGCCCCAAAACCCCAACACAGCGTTCTATATGAACAGGTAACGAACATACTATGGAAAAAGCTAAAGCAAGGTAAGCCAACTGGAGGAAAATTTTTTTTGAGGACACACTCGGGTGTGCTCTGGGCACCTCACAGTGTGCAGACAGGGGGCAGTGCCAAAGGCAAACACGCGCTCCAGCCTACTGGGCTCTCCCTCCAGCAAGGAGCAGGTATGCCATGTGGGCTAAGTGCTGGGGTGACGTCAGCAGCAGGCCGATGACGACACAGCGCTCACGGACGGGGGGCACCCAGCGCGCGCGCTCGCCGTGGGCACCGGGTCCCTGGCACTCAGGGGGCAAACCGCTGCGCCGGCCCACGACGGCAAAGCCTTGCCTGTCCCCGGACCCTCCGGCGGCGCGGCGATGCCACGACGGGCACCAGCACCCGCGCGCGGGAAGGAAACGGGGGCGTGGGGGCCCTGACGTCATTACTTTTACTGGGCAAATTTAACACGAAACTCACTTTCCGTGAGCCTGGACGCCTGCAGGCCGCCCCTGCCACCGTCCGGGGGTCGCTAACCGCCCCTCGGCACCCGCAGCTCTCCTCCCAGGAACTAGCCTTCCCATAGCGTCTGCTCGCCAGTCCGGGCTCGGCCAGCTCTCCCGCGGCCTGCAGCGAAGCCCCGGAGCGCGGCTAGTCGGGGCCGGGAGGAGGGCACGGCCGGGGCCCCTCCGAGAGCAGGCAGCGAGTCCGCAGAGTGCAGCAGGCCCGGCGCTGCGAGAACAGAACCCACTCACCTGGTCCACGTCGTCCGCCATGTTTCAAACCCTGCGCCCTTTCCTGCCTCTCGCGAGTAGCCCAAGTCCCTTCCGGTCTCGGGCTCACAAGCACCGGAAGTAAATTGAACTGTTGGGCGTAGCCTGGAGTCCTGCAGCTTGCATTGGCCCTTGGGGGCGGGGGCGTGGCCTCATCTGGGGGCGTGGCCCGGCGCTAGGAAGGGGCGTGGCCCGCCCCCCGGGGGCGGGGCTCGCGCGCCGACGCCTTCCCGCAGCCTATTGCGTCGCCGCCGGGGCAAGATGGCTCGGGACGGCGCTGCAGCGCGGCAGCTGCGCCGACGCGGCGGCGCGGCCCGAAAGCCCAGGGAAAGGACTTGGCCCAGCGCGAGGAGCAGGAGGCGGGTGGAGCGCGAGGCCGAGCCGGGCGTAGGGGGGGAGATGCTGCTGCCGCAGCGCTAGCAGGCTGGGCTGGGCGCGGGGAGCGGGGAGACCCTCCTGGAGCGCTTCCAGCCCAGCCGTGCGTGGAGGTGAAGTTTCAGGGGCGGTCCCGCACCTGTGTCCTGCACGCGGGGGTGATGCATTTCAAGGCCCACCTGGCTGCGAGCTTCCTGCGTCGCTGCTCGTTGCTCCTTGTTGCCCCGAGGATAAAGTTCAGCCTTTGGCAGATGCTGAGGATCCAGTTGGGGAAAGAGCGTTGCAGGTTCTTTCTTGTCCCCAGAACACACGGTCCGGACTCTCCCGCCAGCTCCGGATTTAGGACCAGCCCGACTCCTCCGTTCACTATTGAGTAGCCTCCTTGCATCTGTCGTGGGCAAAGCGCGGTGCCCACTTCCACCCCACCCCTTTAAACCTGGCGCTTGCCTAGTGTTTTTCATCCCGAACGATCCCCGATCACCAGTTAAGTCCACCCGCCCTGTCGGCGAACTCCTTATCTCTCTGCCAGTCCTGCAGCGCAACCGCGGACTGTTGCAGGTCTGTCCACTTGTTTGGGGACTGGACCGTACAGCGGGCCGGGCACTTGTCTTGAACCAGAGTAACCTGGGTTCGATCCCCAGCACCGGGATGGTTCCCCAGGAGTGGTCCCTGAGCATTCCCAGAGTGGCCCCCAAACAACAGAAGCAAATTAAACCTCTCCACTTGTCCCTTCCCGGCCCCTCCGCTGACCAGGCCACCATCACTTTTCAGTTGAGCAACTGCAGGCTGTGTCCACCCCGTGCCGGTCTCCCTCCTTCCCTTCCCTGCTGCTGTGCCCAGGAGGCCATGCCACGCCTGCCCTAACTTCAGAGCCCACTGGAGGGCTCCCGTTGGTCTCGGGGTACAGTCCAGGTTCCTCACTGTGGCCCGACTCCCCAGGACTTGACTTGCTCCAGCCGCCGCCTGCGCCAGCTCCTTCCAGGTGGGCCTTTGTGTTGCCCCCAACACGCCTGGTGTTTCTCACCCGAGCAAAGGCCTTTGGCACTGCCTCTGCCTAGGATGTTCTGTGGCTCTCGCCCTGGCTGATTGCTTTGGTTCCTTTAGTTCTCCCCTCAGAGGCCCTGGAGCTTCCTGGAGCACCCCCCCCCCCCACGCCCACCACCACCCCCCGCCACAAGCCCCAGTGCCCCGTCACCATCTGCCATGAACTTGTTTTTCCTTCTCTTTCATGTGTTCTCTTGCTTCGTTTTGTTTGGGGACCACATCTGGCAGCGCTTAGGGCTTACTGCTGGTTCTGCCCTTCAGGCTCACTCCCGTGAGCTGGGGGACCATAAGGCATGCTGGGGATCGCACCTGGGTCAGGCACAAGCTAGGCAAGCTCCCTCCCTGCTGTATCTCTCCAGCCAGTTTGCTTTGGACTCACCTTTCAAGTTGTTTTTTGGGTTTGGAAAACTGTATGGAATGCTGGGGATTGAACCCCAGTCAGCCACGTGCAAGGCAAATAAATACCCACTGTACTATGGCTCCGGCCCCTGGACTCACCTTTCTTACCAGCCTTAGGCTTCCTGAAAGCATGTCGTCAGTTTTCCCCCTGTGTCCTCTCCTGTCCCTACCCCCTACGTATTAACCAGTCCGTTTTTCCGGTGCCAGGGTCTCATATGTGAAGAACATGCACTAACCACTGGGGCCACATACATTATTTTGACAATTGTAAAGTACATAATATAGAAGGAATTTTTGGGGTCCCTGAAACAATTGACTAAGTAACCTGTGACCTAGATTCCACAATTCCGTGATACCAGTACACATAAGTTCCTTGGCCATTAGAAAATTGCCATTAGTAACAGGTGTGGTTTTTTTTTTTTTTTTTTTTTGCTTCTTTGGGTCACACCCAGCGATGCTCAGGGGTTATTACTCCTGGCTCTGTGCTCAGGAATTACGCCTGGCAGTGCTCGGGGGACCATATGGGATTGTGGATTGAACCCAGGTCGGCTGTGTGCAAGGCAAACACCCTACCCACTGTGCTATCGCTCGGATAACAGTTTTCTAACTTAGGAGGTGTTTTGCCCGAATAGCAAGATTTCCACTTTAACCTAGCCTCAGGCAGATAGCATTTATGCGAGTACCTGCCTGTGGTGTGGACCTGCCTGGGGCCAGAGGAGCGAGGTTGCTAGGAGGCGCTAGAGTGACGCACGAAGCTTTTGCAGAAAAGTTCCCAGGCCCGTGGCAGGAGGTTGAGGGTTTTGTGGCTTCTGCAGGAGTGATCAGCTTTGCCCACAGAGTTTGGGAGTTGTTTTCTGTACCTTGAGGCTGGGGAATATTTCGGGTCGCAGCAAGCAGAGCACCCTGGTAGGTCATCACATTGGTTTTCTCCCCTCAACTCGGCCTCCAGAGGTCTGGGCACACCCCCGCATGGCCACGGGAGCAGGCGGCTTCCGGGAGTGCGTCAGCCTTTGCTGTGGTTGCGGGAGGATGGGCTGCAGTAACAACACTTGTATTGTTCAGTGTAGCTGTAGTCTAGAAACAACAGATTAGGCCAGAGCAACAGCACAGCCAGGAGGGCGTTTGCCTTGCACACAACAGACCCGGGTTCGAGGCCCAGCATCCCATATGATTCCCGGGCACCATCAGGAGTGATTCCTGAGTACAGAGCCAGGAGTAACCCCTGAGCATTGCTGGTGTGCCCCCAAAATAAAAGAAAAGCAAAAAAAAAAGCAACAACAGACTGCGTTTTCTTCACTCGTTCATTCTTTCATTTTGTTGTGCTGGAGGCGGCACAAGGCCTCACACTTGACCCAGAGAGTATAGGTTTGTGTATTTATTTATTTTTGGTTTGGGCGCCACACCCGGCAATGCTCAGGGGTCTCTCCTGGCTGTCACTCAGGAATTACTCTTGGCAGTGCTCGGGCAACATATGGGATTCTGAGGTTGGAACCTGGGCCGGCCACATGCAAGACAAGCTCCGTCTCCACTGTACTGGCGCTCTGGCCCCTGTGTGCTTGCTTTGGGCTTCCCCTTTTTACACTTGTTCTTTTTGGGTCACACTCGGTGATACACAGGGGTCACTCCTGGCTCTGCACTCAGGAATTACTCCTGATGGTGCCCGGGAATCATATGAGGTGCGGGGATTGGGCCCTGGTCAGCCGCGGTGCAAGGCAAAAAGCGCTCCCACTGTACTGTCACTCCAGCCCCAAGACACTGTAGGTTTTAGAGCAGCTCCATGTGCAGGTGGGTGTGGCTCTGGCTGTCTGTAAGAATCAGCGACAAAGCAGTCTTTCACCTTCTTTGCCGGTTTCTGTTTTCTTCCTGTTTTTCTTCTGTCTGCTCCTTGGCGCCTTCATGATGTGATTCATTTACTTCTTCAACATTTCTGTTTATCAGAGACCTATTTTTATTTTCATTATTATTTTTTGGTTTTTTTTTTGGTGTCACACCCAGCAATACTCAGGAGCTACTCCTTGCTCTGCACTCAGGAATTACTCCTGGCTGTGCTCGGGGGACCATATGGGATGCTGGGGATCGAACCCGGCCGGCGGGCCAGCGTGCAAGGCAAACGCCCTACCCGCTGGGCTATCGCTCCGGCCCTATCAGAGACCTATTTCCAGCCATGGCTCCGGGTGCTGGAGTTGTAGTGACCGAGATGGGCAGGGCCCTACTGTCCCCCTGCTCTGGGGTCACTCTGAATCTGTAGGGAAGGGTCAGGAGGGAATCAGTCAAGGTAAGTGTACAGGGAGGTGAGGGAGGAGGGCGCAGCAGGTTCCTGAGCACAAAGACCCAGTGGGGAAATCGCAGCTGAGAGTATCAGGCGGCCCCGGGAGCGGTGGTACAGCGGGGGCGCATGCCTGACACACACCCAACCTGGGTTCAGTCCCCGGCATCCCATATGGTCCCCGAGCACCGCCAGGAGTGATTCCTGAGTGCAGAGCCAGGAGTAATCCCTGAGCATTGCCAGGTGTGACCCAAAAATAAGCAAACAGAAAAGACTCTGTTGGTCAGGGAAGGTCCTGGGGTCGGTGGGGGGGAGAAGGGGTCAGTTCTATAGGAGCCGTTCATGGAAGCTTCTGCCAGAAGTTGGGGGGGTGAGTTCTAGACACGGGAAATAGCAAGTGACCTGGGGGCCAGAGCCATAGTACATGGGAAGGGCACTGACCTTGCACACGCCTGACCCAGGTTCAGTCCCGGCACCCCATACAGTCCCCGAGCCCACCAGAAGTGATCCCTGAGTGTAGAGCCAGGAGTCAGTAATGAGCCTAGGGTGCTCAAAATCCAAAGTAAAAGTACCTGAAACATGAGCCCAAGCCTTCTGAGCACTTTCACAATCGCATTTTTCTACTTTACTTCTTGTCTAATTAGTTCAATGTGAGCCACCAACCATGAACTGGACAATCGTGTGAGTACCATGAGGAACAGCACCTCTTTTGCCGTGTTGCTAGGCAGCAGTACAGGGGGAAGGTCCTGACTGGCCTGCAGCTCCCTGTACCCTGTATGGTCCCCCCAGGCCCTCCAGGGCGGTCTCTGAGCACAGAGCCAGGAGAAAACCCTGAGCTCTGCTTGGGTGTGAACCAAAAAGGAAGGAAGAAAGGGAAGGGAAGGGAAGGGAAGGGAAGGGAAGGGAAGGGAAGGGAAGGGGAAGGGAAGGGAGGAGGGGACAGGCAAGGGGAGGGCCTGCGTCGTGGAGGCTGCTCCCGGCCTTCGAGCCCACCCCCCTCCCTCCCGCCTCCACGTTCGGGTCCCTGACCTCTTACTTCCCTGTGTCCTTCTAGATGACTTTGAAGAGGAGAAGCCTGCCAAGAAGCACCTGCCCTCCAGGGCCTCCCCAGGAAAAAAAGGAAGAGGGGCCGCAGAGAACCGGGGGCCCGCAGACGGCCCCACGCAGAAGAAGGTGGCCCAGAGGACTGGAAAATCCGCCAAGCCCCCAGTGGCCAGGAAGGATGCCCTCGGGGCCAGGGAGGAGCGCCAGGTGAGATGGCCACGGGCCAGAGCTGGGCTGCGCCTTCTCCCGGTTGTGTGTGGGAAAGATGGAGATCCGGAAACTTGACGGTCAGCCAGAGCCCGGCCCAGCGAGCCCAGCGAGCCTGAGGCCGGGACTTTCCCTCCTGCACTCGTAGCCTGGGGTCCGCAATGACTGCCAGAGACTAATTTGTGGTTCTGCAGAGAGAGAGGGAGGGAGAGAGAGAGAGAGAGAGAGAGAGAGAGAGAGGGAGGGAGGGAGAGGGAGAGGAGGGAGAGGGGACAGAGAGAGGGAGAGAGAGGGAGAGAGAAAGAGAGAGGGAAAGCAGGGGAGAGAGAGAGAGAGAGAGAAAGCTGTAGGTAGGACAATAGTTTGAGTACAGTATAAGTAGGAATTTGCCAAAGTATATTACATATTAGAAGTCGTTAGGGTTTTTTTTTGGGGGTACGCCCAACAGTGCTCAGTTGTTTTTTTAAGTAAAAACATTTTATTTGGAGGTTCATTAGGAAGGAGAAGGAGGGAGAACAAGGGAGAGAGAGAGAGAGAGAGAGAGAGAGAGACTGTCTCGAGAGAGAACACGGGCTCCTCCAAGGGCGGAGAGCCCAGCACGCGTGTCCCAGCATTAAGTATGAAAGCACGCAAGTCCACATTCGGAGGGAGATGCAGGCTGACGTGTGCTTGGCCACAGGCAGCACATGGGCTCAGGCGGCACCTGCACCGCAGTGGTCAGTCCTGACTCCTGGCTCTGAGCTCAGCCGTCTCTCCTGTGGTCCCCAGTCGGCTCTGGGGCCATGTGGGGTGCTGGGCTTGAACCCAGGCTGAACACATTCAAGGCATTCTTGAGACATTCTCCTAAGACATCTCAAGAGCGAAATGCACGACCCCTGCATTCTCTCTGCAGCCCCATTGGTCGTCTGAGGTGCCATGATTTTTTTAAATTTTTATTTATTTATTTGTTTATTTATTTGTTTATTTATTTTGCTTTTTGGGTCTCACCCTGGTGATGCTCAGGGGGTTACTCCTGGCTCTGCACTCAGGAATTACTCCTGGCGGTGCTCAGGGGACCATATGGGATGCCGGGGATTAAACCCGGGCTGGCACAGGCCAGCTGCGTGCAAGGCAAACGCCCTACCCGCTGGGCCATCGCTCCAGCCCCTGAGGTGCCATGATTGACAGTATCAGTCTTGTTTGCTTGGGGACTACACCCTGGTATGCTCAAGGCTTGCTCCTGGCTCAGGGGGTCGCTCCCTGCCAGAGCTCTGGTGGCCCTGTGGGATGCTGGGACAAAACCCTAAGGAGTCAGCAGAAAAGCTCTTAGAAACAATGGATTTGTGTAGTCAAGTGGCGGGCTGGAAATTAATATGCAAAGGCACATGGAGTTCATACATACAAATAATGAAAGAGAAGAAAAAGTTATTTAAAAAAAAAATTCTTGGGGCCGGGTGATAGCACAGCAGGATGGCGTTTGCCTTGCGCCGCGCCGACCGGGTTCAATCCCTGGCTTCCCATTTGGCCCTCCAAGCACCGCCAGAAGTAATTCTTGAGCGAAGAGCCAGGAGTAACCCCTGAGCATCTCGGGTATGACCCAAAAAAGCAAAAAAATAAATAAATAAATAAAATTTTTTTAAAAACTATTCTCAAGCTCCATTATTGAACCGGGGATCGAACCCAGAGAAACTTAGGCCCCCCTGAGGACCGCTTGAGGTCCCCACCCCAAATAAATGAAGCAAATACATAATTTATGCTAAATTTTCAGGCAAGAGGGTTTTTTGGGGGTGTGCACCACACCAGCGCTACACAGGGCTTCCCTGTGCTCAGGGAGCCCACCTGGAGGGCTCGGGAACCATATGTGGTGCCGGGAATTGAACCTGGGTGAGGCACGTGCAAGGCAAGAGCCCGCCGCACTGTCCAATGGCTCCGGCCCCCAGTGGGTCCATTTTGCCTCACTCTAGCATGAGGACCGTTGGGCCATCTTCATCTTCCTGTGATCTTTACGCAGGGACTCCCCAGGCCCCCGCCAGAAGGCCCAGCGCCCCAAGGGTGAGACGCCTGCCGAGAAGGGCAGCCCGGAAGAAGAGGATGAGGAAGAAAGCGAAGATGACTGGGAGGAGGTGGAAGGTAAGCGGCCCTCCGTGTCAGGCGCCGGCGATTCCCATTCTCGCTGGGCTCTGTGCGGCCCCCTCCGCACACCCCATGCATCGTTGCTCTTCGCGCCAGTAAGGTCAGAGATGGGATTGCTGTCAAGCTCCTGACCAGCTTACTGACCAGGTTTCCTCTTCCTCTCCTAAGGCGGCAGCGTCTCTGAGCACGAGCCCAGGCTTTGGAAGGAGTTAGTCCTGGGGACTTCGCTGGCAGGGGAGATACCAGGATCACGAAGGACTTAGTCCTGGGTTTCAGAGCTGCCTTTGCCGCTGACCGTGGCTGCAGGGGACACTTGTCCATGCTGTGAGCAGGGATGGTGCTGTCCAGCTGACGCTGAGTTCTGGTTCTAGCCTCGCCATGGCTCCAGGAGAGTTTGTCTCCTGTATTGAGCCCCACGCACGAGGGCCTCTCATGAGACACATGCCCTCACCGGTGCTAATGTCCTCTGAGTCCTTCTGCCTTATGTGGCTTCCTCCGAGCTCTTTTGAAAGTGATCAGGCCTCCCAAGAGTGGAAAGTGGAGGATGCAGACAGACCAGGGACACATAGCAGGTACAATCCCCAGTCACTGCCGTGAAGTGAATATTGCAGTGAAGTAAGGCACGCAGAGTGTTTGTTTCCCTGGTGTGTATGAGTTAGGTTTATACTATACTGTAATCTGCATGAGTTAGGTTTATACTATACTGTAATCTGCATGAGTTAGGTTTATACTATACTGTAATCTGCATGAGTTAGGTTTATACTAGAGTGTAATCTGTCAGACAGCAGCACTGTGTCTAAAGAAATACTGTGTCCATGTTATTTAAGAATATACTTCATTATGGCTAGAGAGATAGTGCAGTCGGTTGGGCATAGCCTAACCCGGGTTCCATCCCCAGCATCCCATATGGTCCCCCCAAGACTACTCAGCAAGGGCCGGAGTGATAGCACAGTGGGGAGGGCGTTTGCCTTGCCCACAGCCGACCTGGGTTCGATTCCCGGCATCCCATATGGTCCCCTGAGCTCTGCCAGGAGCAATTCATGAGTGCAGAGCCAGGAGTAACCCCCCCTGAGTGTGGCCAGGTGTGACCCAAAAAGCAAGGAAAAAAAGAATACTCGGGAAACTGCCGTAAGCAGTTGAGCTATCATCCATGCTGTTGTCATTTTGTTTATAGCACACAGGCAGGGCCGGAAAGATGGTCCAGTGGGTAGGGCGCTTGCCATCCATGTGGCTGATCCTGGGATGGTTTGATCCCGGATCCCGATACCTCCTAGAGTCCTCAAGCCCTCCAGGAGTGATCCCTGAGCACAGAGCCAGAGCACTGTTGGGGGTGGCCCCAAACAAACAAAAAGCTATAGGCAGAATTGCGGTAGCATTAATGATTAATTCCTAAGGGCTCTAGCCTTGTTGGACTAGTGCTGAGCAGGGGCTTTGGTGTAACATCGCCGGCCCCATGAGCCCCCTACCGGGAGCGTTGCGCTGTCTTCTAGCGCTGTGAAGCAGGCGTCGATTTCTCCTTTAGCTATGAACTTGTCTTTGAAGCTTTGAGGAGGCCGGGCCTCATCTTCTCTCCAGCTATGACACTTACACATGGCGCCTTTTTCCCTCTCTAAGTCACATCCAGCCGCAGCCAGTGCTCTTGCACCCGGGAGCAGCCACTGGCCCCCTTAGCCCCTGACCGCTGGGGTGTCACGGGCGGCTTCTCTCCTGGAATAAACTCTAGGGTCCCGCCGCTGCTGCTCAGACTTTCTCCGGCCTCAGCCGGTCTCTGGGTGAGGCTTCGGCTTGGTCTGTGGTTTGACCTCACTGCCGGCACACTCAGACGTTCTCCATGTGTGGACTGAAGCCTAATCTCCCTCTTACCGTCTGTGGGTTTCCTGGAGTAAACTTTAATTTCCTTCAGGAAATTCCCTTTGGAGCTGGAGAGCTCAGGCGGGGTGAAGGTGCTTATCTTCCATGTGGTCCACCCTAGTGTGAACCCAGACAGCCACATAAGCGTCTCCCGAGCACTGTCAGGAGCCATCTCTGAGCACAGAGCCAGGAGTCAGCCCTGAGCACAGAGCCAGGAGTCAGCCCTGAGCACAGAGCCAGGAGTCAGCCCCGAGCACAGAGCCAGGAGTCGGCCCGAGCACAGAGCCAGGAGTCAGCCCCGAGCACAGAGCCAGGAGTCAGCCCCGAGCACAGAGCCAGGAGTCAGCCCCGAGCACAGAGCCAGGAGTCAGCCCCGAGCACAGAGCCAGGAGTCACCCCGAGCACAGAGCCAGGAGTCAGCCCCGAGCACAGAGCCGGGGAGTGAGCCCCTGAGCACAGAGCCAGGAGTGATCCCCGAGCACTGAGCCAGGAGTCAGCCCCGAGCCCAGAGCCGGGAGTCACCCCCAAGCACAGAGCCAGGAGTCAGTCCTGAACACAGGAGCCAGGAGTGATCCCCAAGCACAGAGCCAGGAGTGGTCCCCGAGCACTGAGCCAGGAGTGAGCCCCGAATACAGAGCCAGGAGTGATTCCCCGAGCACTGAGCCAGGGAGTTAGCCCCGAGCACTGAGCCAGGAGTGAGCCCCGAGCACTGAGCCAGGATGAGCCCCGAGCACTGAGCCAGGAGTGATCCCTGAGTGTTGCCGGGAATGGCTGATAAAATAAACAAACAAGCATAAAGTAAGTAACCCCCAGCCAGTGTCAGGCGGGTTGATGCTCTGGCTCTGTCTGAGCACGCCGTGTGCCTGCCCGCCGCCCGTTAGCGGAAGGAGCCCAGCTGAAGTGAATTGCAGCAGTCGGGGAACCCTGTGGTTCTGACTGGACTTCCTAAATTAAGGCTGTCTCCCGCTGGAGAGGCGTGCGGGGGTTAAGAGCTTGCCTTGCCGCAGCTGACCCAGGTTTTATTCCTGGTACCTCCACACCACCCTTCAGGAATAATGTTTCTGAAAAGAAAATTACGAGCCTCAGCTCAGCAAGGTCTCCTGAGCAACACAGGGTGTAGCCTTGGTGTGTCCTTGTGAAGGCCCCAACTCACTTGGTCTCCCTCCCCCAAAAAGACTACCTCTCCCGGGAAATATCAGTCCACTGCACTCCACCGTTACTCCAGCCCTCGCCTCCAGGGGGCAGTATTGGCAGCCACTGTCTATAAGATACAGTGTTTTCTCAGCCAAGCCGTCTATCACCTCCTGTATCACTGTATCACTGTCTTCCCGTTCATCATCATCGATTTGCTGGAGTGGGCATCAGTAACATCTCCATATGTCCTGTCTCATGCTAATAGAGCCCAAGGGCATCTGCTTGCTCCAGGAACATAAAGAGTCTCAAACCATTCCATCAGGTCATGGGAATGAGGTCTATAATTGTTACTGGTATTTGGCATATCAAATCACGACGCGGGTAGCTTGCCAAGCTCTGCCATGTGATCGGGTGGCATACTCATGTAGTCACCTGTCTGGAGATCAGAGGTGACTACAAGAGTATCACCTCCTCCTGCTTCAAAATATCCTTCAGAGCTGGGTGTTTGGTTTTTATTTTTCCTTTCTCTTTTTCCATTTTCCAGTCTAAGATGGAATCAAGCTATCAGTCTCATCTCTGTAGTCCCTTTGAGCTGAGAGCAGTGACCCCACCCACTCCACCCTCCCACCATGACCTCGGACCCTTTGCCCCCTCCTTATTCCCACCCCGGGCTTTGTAGTGTATCGCTCACTTGTTTGTATAATCCCGGGTCCGATTGTGTCTGTCTGTCCTGCATCTCTAGCTGGCGTCCAGCTGGTTTCAGTGTTCCCCTGTTTCTTTAAAACTTGAGAGAGTTTATTAATTTTTTGGGGGGAAGGGGTCACTCCAAGGCTGCTCCCTGTGTTGCTCAGGAGACCTTGCCGTGCTGAGGCTCGAACCGGGGCCAGGTGCTTGCTGGGCATTGAACCACCCTTCTGATCCTGAAGTTAGAGGAAATTTTGCCTGGCAGGAAGACTTCATCGGGGAAGCTTTCTTTTTTGTTTTCTCGGTTTTTGTGTTTGGACCACACCCAGCGGTGCTCAGGGCTTCTCCTGGCTCTGCGCTTACGGGATCCTGGGATGAGACCCAGGTCAGCTGTGAGCAAGGCACGTCCCCTCCCTGCTGTCCCCCTCCAGCTGCCGTAGGGTGAAGCTTCTACCTCCCAGTGCCTGCACGGAGACACCCGGTGCGCAGGGCCCCTACCTGCGAGCTGAGGGGGACCCCGCACCTTAGAGCTGCCCCGGGGGCGTCTGTCCAGGCATCCCTCCCTCCCCTCCTGTAACTGTCGGTCTCTGATGAGACCCAAGTCCACAGGAGCGTCCACGCCCGACAGCATCTCACTTCACCATGTACCGAGCAGTGACCATCATTCCTGAGTCCATGCGGAATCTTTGGAGCATGGCAGAAGTGGTTCTCGCTTGAGGCCACACCCAGCGATGCTCAGGACTTCCTCCTGGTGGTGCTCGGGGGATCATATGGGATGCCGGGATCGAAACAGGCTCCCAAGTGCAAGGCAGGCACCTACTGCTGTGCTCTCACTCCAGCCCATGGTGATTTGTTTTGAGGAACACTGTCGACTTAGCGACTTTTTCCCCTTAATTGTATTTATTTTGGCAGGGTGAAGGGGCCTCCCAGGCAATATTCTGAATGACCTGGGGTCACTCCTGGCAACACTGACCACCACCCAGGCTAAGTGGCACAATGCCCAGGCCTAGTGCTGGGGACCACCGGGATCACCCCAGTGCTACCCAAGGCCATCAGTATCTGGGCTCCCGAGAAGGCAGAACCCGTGCTCTGGCCCCGTGGGCTCTCCCCCTGCCCCGCTGTCCCTGTTCCCCTCTCTATCTGCAGGGTGTTCATGCCTGGCCAGCCAGACCCTTGCCCTGGTTCCCGGCTGTGCCCTTTGGCCCTGTTGCTTTACTGTTGGGGGAATGTGTTTGCCACCAGGTGCCCAGCCCTGGAGCCAGCCTTGCCCGCAGAAGCCTGGCTGGTATGTGGAAACCAAGCTCTCCTGTTGCCAAGTGGGTGTGGGGCTCTCGGGCCCAAAGCTTCCTTAAGGGCCTTTGGTGAGCTCCTGCTTAGGTCCAGCGCAGTGTTGCACGCTCGGTCACTGTCCCCCGTTAATAGACAATGTGTCTGTTGTTCACAGGACTGTGGCTGAGACCTGTGGTGTATGGGGCCGGAGCAATAGTCCAGTGGGGAGGGAGTTTGCCTTGCAACGCAGCCGACCTGTAGTCAGTCCCTGGCATCTCATATGGTCCCCCCAGCACACCAGGAGTAATTCCTGAGTGCAGAGCCAGGAACATTGCTGGGTGTGACCAAAAAGCATTTAAAAAAAAAAAGAAGAAGAAAAATAAAGACTGGGGCCATCTAACTGATGACCCCATGCAAAGGAAATTGTGGTATCATGGTAATGAAGAGAACAGGAAGTCGTTCTTGTTTGGCCTTTTTTTTTTTTTTTTTTTTTTTTTTGCTTTTTGGGTCACACCCGGCGATGCTCAGGGGTTTCTCCTGGCTCTGCACTCAGGAATCACTCCTGGCGGTGCTCGGGGGACCATATGGGATGCCGGGATCAAACCCGGGCCGGCATGAGCCGGCGCGTGCAAAGCAAATGCCCTACCCACTGGGCTATCGCTCCGGCCCCTGGCCTTTTTTTTTAAGGTGTCTTCTGGGACAGGAGCTAGTAAAGTTGGGTAGGGCACTTGCCTAATATGTGGCTGGCCGGGTTTGATCCTCAGAACCACATGTGGTCCCCTGACCATTGCCACGTGTGCCAGAGAGGCAGTAGAGGGTTAAGGCGCTTGCCTTCCATACAGCTGTGGTCCTTCCTCGAACATTGCCACAAGTGACTGCTGAGCTCAGAGCCGGGAGTAAGCCCTGGGTGTTGGGGGGGGGGGTGGGGCGGGTATAAGAGAAAAGTATCTGCTGAAATACGTGAGTGGAAACAATTGGATCCAGGGTCTGTGTGAAATTCAGCTCAGAATCCCTGGGCTAAACAACAGACTTGTGTTTAGTTTCAGTTTTTGATTTTTGTTTTGAAGCCACACCCGTGATGCCCAGGGGCTACTCCTAGCCTACTCTCAGGGATCACTCCTGGCATTGCTGGGGATCATATGGGATACTGGGGATCGAACCCGGGTTGGCCACGTGCAAGGCGCAGCTCTCCCCTCCGCTATCACTCCAGCCCCTTTGCAGAGACTTTCTTAGCGACTCTCTGTCCCTCCTGCTCCAAAACCTTGTGTGTTCCATGATAGTAATAATCGCTCCTGGTTTCCACTTGCTGTTGCTAGAGCTGGGCGATCCGGGGCCTGTGCCGATGGGAGGAGAGCTTGGCCTTCCCCAGGCCGCTGGAGCCGGTGCAGATTGAGATCGAGACGCCGGAGCAGGTGAAGGAGAGAGAGAGAAGGTGAGTTTGGGAACGGACTTCCGGGTTCCTGCGATCTCACTGGCCACAGACACACACACCCTCCCCCCGCCAGTGGACATGTAAGGAACATGGGCCCAGGGCTGAGCTTCCAAGTCATCAGAGCCCTTCGTGGTGAGCACTAAGGGTCCCCCCAGACTTGGGAGGAGACACTCAAGTCTGAGAAGCCCCCTGTGACCCCCGTGTGCTGGCTCTAGAGGTCCCGCGGAGGCCAGCGGTCTCACCCCACCTCAAATAGAGATGGGCCGAGCTGGCCTCTGGGTCCCCAAGCTGGTATGGCACCATCCTGGCTTCAGAAGCAGAGGCTATGACCCTCCCACGGAGCCTCCCCATGGCAGCCGGTCTCCACAGCAGAGCCTGTGGTGGCCGGGAAGGTGGACCCAGAGCCAGCAGCGGGTGAAGGATGGGCTGCTCGGGGCGGCAGGTTGTTGGCCACAGGTGGGGGCTGTGCCCAGGGAGGCTGGCTTTCCCCACGTGGCAGGGCCTGGGTGTGAAAGCGGATCCACACACATGTGCCGGGTCACCCGGAAGCAGGGGCGGCTCAGGGAGGCCACCGGGGGCCGCCAGGGGACAGTGTCGCAGCTCCGGGGCTGCTGGCGGGCAGTGAAGGAGCAGCTGCAGCCACCGGCGACGGGGAGGGTGGGGGTGATTCTCAGGCGGGGCGGGTCAGGCTCCCAGCGCAGCCCCCAGACTTCCCTGTGCCTCGCAGTGAGAAGATGAAGATGGAGTTTGAGACCTACATCCGGAGGGCGATGAAGCGCTTCCACAAGGAAGTGCACGAGAACACGCACAAGGCAAGCAGAGGCGCGGGGGTCTGCCCGGGTGACCCGTGGGTTTCTTACCATCCCTGAGCCCTGCCAAGGGGGTGACCGGAGGGCCAGCAGCATGCGGACACGGCCTGTCCTTCATCGGGAGCACGTGGGGTGACAGCTCCGGGCACAGAGAGTTTCCTCCCTGTGTTTACGCTGTTGGGTCTGGCCCAGGGCATCCCACAGGCGAGGCGGGTTCTCTGCCACCCAGCCTGGGCCGCACTGGCACTCCAGCCTTCCAGTGTCCCCTCCATCCAGGTCCACCTCCTGTGCCTGCTGGCCCGCGGCCTCCAGCGCAACCGTGTCTGCAGCCAGCCCGATCTGTTGGCCATCGGCCTGTCCATCGTGCCTGCCAGCTTCACCAAGGTGCCTCCCACGACGTGGACATCCGCTACCTGTCCAGCCTGGTGAAATGGTGAGTGTCCCCGCGGGGTGCTCAGCAAGGCAGGCAGCATGGGGGAGAAGCCACAGGCCCGATCCCAGCCCTATCAGGGGGTCCCCAGGCTGTGGGGAGCCAGACATAGTGAGAGGCTCTGCGGGTGCTGGATGGTTCCGGAAGGTGGAGTCTGGGTCAGCGTGAATAGGGGTTGGCCCAAGCAGGGAGAAAAGTCAGGAGGCAGGCGAGGGCCTGGGTTTCCCCGACGCCCCTTGTTCTCGGCTGCGGGGAGAGCCTCCCCTTCCTCCTTCCCCCCCCGGGCCAGGCCGCTGCTGCTCTCTCTGCAGGTTCATCAGCACCTTCACCGTGAACGCCGAGCTCTCCACCGACGAGCCCCATGACCTGCAGACCACCCTGGAGAGGAGATTCGCCATTTACGCCGCCCGCAATGAGGAAGAGCTGGTCCACGTGAGTGTGTCTGCTGCCCGCGGCCTTGCCTCTGTGCCGGTGCCTCCTGAGTCTGCGGCTCGAGATGGCCTCTGAGGGCCCTGAGGTTCTCCTTCTGCCCCTCACCTCCTCTTCTCTCGCTTGGTTGTTTTTTATTGTTGTTTATTTTGGGGGCCACACGCGCGGATGCTCAGGGCTGACCCCTGGCTCTGCACTCAGAGATCACTCCTGAGGTTCCTGGGCATCAAACCGGGTGGGCCACATGCCCGGCAGGCGCCCTCCCTGCTGTGCCATCACTCCAGCCCATTTTTAGGAGAAGACCTCGGTAGTTTGCTGCATTTGCAGCGTGGGGCGACGCCTCTCCTGTGTTCCCGAACACTGTTCTCACCCCACAAGGAAACCTGGAGCGTCAAAGCCGTCGCTCCCCGTTCTCCCTCCTCTCGCCCCCCCCTCCCCCTGCAGTCACATTCAGGCCCAGCCCCCGAAGCCCGAGTCCGTTGCCCACATCCTGCACTCTTTTGCTCTTGGGTTTTGGGGGTTTGTTTCTTTCACTTTTTGGGTCACACCTGTGAAGCTCCAGGGGTTACTCCTGGCTCTGCACTCAGGAATTACTCCTGGCGGTGCTCAGGGGACCGTCTGGGAGTGCCGGGGACGGGACCAGGGTCGGCTCCATACAGAGCAAGTGCCCTCCTGCTCTCTCCGGCCTCCTCTGGTGGCTGAGCCAGGCGGTCGCCTCCAGCTCTGACACTCTTTTCCGTCCCCATCTGCGGGGGCTGGGGGCTGCCTCTGCTGCCTCAACATCTTCTGTTGTGGCGAAGTTTCCCGTCTTCTGTGTCAGGATCAAGCCCACCGCAGAGCGACCCTGATGGAGAATGAAGGCCTTGCTCCTTCTCCCGCAGCCTGAGACGAGCGAAGTCACTCTCCTCTCTCCCTTCTGCAGATTTTCCTGCTGATCCTCCGGGCCCTGCAGCTCCTGAGCCGCCTTGTCCTGTCCCTGCAGCCCATCCCGCCTCAAGCTCACAGCCTCCAAGGTGAGGGGCTGGCCACTGCCAGAGAGGAGTGTCCATCGCGGGGATGCCGGGGCCGGGGGACGGTGAGAGACCACGGGCCGCAGATACCACAGCACGGTGGTAGAGAGGGCTGTGTGCACCAGCTTCCTCTGAGCCCGCCGGCACCCTGTTTGGGGGAGACGGGACGGTGAGGGGGTACCCGGTCACCAGGCAGCACGTGGCGCCAGCCTGAGGCAGTATTAGGTCTCCAGCTCTTGACTTCCTGTCCCTGACCCCACACTGTGCGCCTGTGCCCTCTGGCGATGATGAAGGGCTCTGATCCTTCTGATGAATTAGTTTGTTTTTGGCTTTTTTGGGTCACACCTAGCGATTCTCAGGGGTTACTCCTGGTGCTGCACTCAGGAATTACGCATGACAGTGCTTGGAAACCATATGGGATGCCGGGATCAAACCTGCGTTGGCTCTGAATTAATTTGCTTTGTTTTATTTTTGGGAATCAAACCTGGCATGGCTCAGGACTTACTTCTGGCTCTGCGCATGACCTATGGTGCTTGGGTGAGGGCACCCTGTGTGGTGCCAGGGATCAGCCTGGGTTGGCTGCTTGCAGGGCAACCCCTACTCGCTGTCCCGTGGCTGTGGCCTTTCTGATGAATTTTTCAGGTTGAGCCACGCTCACAGGGGTTGGCTCAGCCTGGGTCAGGCTGGGTCTGTGCCCCACAGAGCCTGGGGTGCCACCCTGCCACCCTGCCACTCTGCCACTGAGCGTTGTCTTCCAGCTTCCTGCTGGGGCATTTTGTATCTGGATTCACAAGAGAGACAGGCACAGAGGCTTTTCATGCGCCTTTGATGCGCTCGGCTTCACCCTGGAGGGAGTCCGCCGTGCTCCGTGGGCATTGACACTAACTAAAAGCTGGTGACGCAGGCAGGGGAGGGTCACATCCGTATTTTTCCAAGTAGCGATAGCTGGGCTACGGTGACCACCACTGTGCAAAGCTGCTACGCTATGGGTTCGGAGAAGTAGGATTTCACGCTGTCTGCAAGCGCTGTTTGTGGTGTGCGCCCCGCCCAGGGCGACCGCAGAGGGAGCCGCAGGTCAGAGGTGGTTTATTACCTGCACTGCGCCCCGTGAGGCAGAGCGGCCGCGGAGCCTGATTTCTCGGTGCTTGCCTCATGCCCGTTCCCCCAGCTGTGATTCAGTGCGACAAGAACTGCTCTGTGGCCCCGTCCAAGCTACCCCCAGTGTTAGCACTAGCCAGGGACTCTGCGGAACACCCCCTGTGAGCAGGACGGGCTCAAAGGACACTGGCCCCTGGGCCTTGGCCCTGCTCTAGTCTATGACAGAGCACCATAGCAGGACCTCACTGTCATCCTGTTGTGTCCAAGGGAAAGAAACTGTCGCAGGAGGGACCGGCAGGCAGTGCCGGGGCCACCGCAGCAGCCTCCAGCCCGGTAGCCAGACAAAGGGGCAGCGGCCGCCCTGCACCAAAGGGAAGAGGCGCAAGACCTCCGCGGCCAGCAGGAAACGGAGCACCACTGCCTCCAGTGGGGAGGACGAAGAGGAGGATGAGGAGGACGAGGAGCAGGAAGAAGCCCCGAGACGCCGGGAGCGGCGGCAGGTGGCCGCCAAGGTGTCCTACAGAGAGGAGAGCGGAGCGACGAGGCGGGCAGTGGCTCCAGCCCCGAGCTCTCCGCCAGGAGGCCAAGCCCAGCAGGCCGCGGGAAACGGAGGACAAAGGCGAGGTCCCCTTCCCCTAGCGACTCCAGCACCTCCCCACATAGAAGCCCCCCCCCATCACCCTCTGGCCTGCCCGCGGCCTCCACAGGCTCCGTGAGCAGCAAGAGAGGCAGGACCGTGTCCAGAGGGGGCCCGGTGGCCGGGGTGGACCAGTGGCTGGAGGTGTTCTGTGAGCGGGAGGAGAAGTGGCTGAGCGTGGACTGCGTGCTCGGCGTGGTGGGGTCAGCCCCACACCTGCTACCAGCACGCCACCAAGCCCGTGACTCACGTGGTGGGCATTGACGAGGCGGGCGCTGCGCGGGACATCACCCAGAGGTACGACCCCGTCTGGATGACGGCGACGCCGCAAGAGCCGGGTGGACGCCGAGTGGTGGGCGGAGACCCTGAGGCCGCACCAGAGCCCCCTGGCTGAGAGGGAGAAGAAAGAGGACCTGGAGGTGAGGCCATGCCGTCCCTCAGGCGGGGATGGGGGGCCCGAGACCATCCTGGTGCCCCCTGCTTGCTGCCCACCCTGGCCGGGCGTCTTGGCACTGGTCTAGTGACCCACAGGCACGGCAAGGTTGTTGGCATCATCGTGACGGAGGGCAGAGATGAGCTCACCCAGCTTGACCCTTGACCTCAGTATCATTGTCCCTGGCATGGAGTGGTTCAAGCGAGAGGAGGAAAAGTATCTCCATGGAGCTGTGTGCCCCTGCATGATCACATGAGCATGTGTGTACACAGACACACACCCTCGCACGACATCCAGATCCACACACCCAGTACACACTGACTCACACACATATACGCACACACCCAGCATACGCACACAGACATGTAGACTCACGCCGCACACACACCCAGCACACACACACAGACATATAGGCACATGCACACACACCCAGCACACACACACACACCCAGCACACATAGCACACACACGCACACCCAGCACACACATGCACACACCCAGCAGGAGCTGAGCTGGGCCCAGGGCCTTCCGTCTGGTGGGCCACACCGCACGTCTGTAGTGCTGAGATACAGCCGTGTGGCTTGGCTCAAGAGCCAGCTGCTGACCCTGAGGAGGTCAGGAGCCCCCAAAGCCTGTTCCGAGTACTGTCGGCTCTCGGCATGGTTGGTCCGGGGCTCATTGGCCAAGTTCCCATAGCCAGGCAGGTACCCTTAGCCCTGAGGGATCTGAGTTCGTGGTGTGTGGAGCCTCAGGGGTCACACTGGGGCCCTCATACCACGGCAAGAGCTCTGCTGCCCTGCCCTCTCCCCGCCCAAGCGTCCATATCCTTGGCGGCCATGGGGTGCTGGCACCCCTCTTACTCCCAGCTACACAGCTGTCTGTCCTGACCCTTCTGGGGGTTGAAGGTTAAGGAAAGCCCCAGAGACGTGCGTGGACGTGGCCCAGGGCTCAGTAGTCCTCCCTGCAGGTGCTCCGAGGAACCCATCCCAGAGCGATCAGCTCAGCCTCCCTGGGGCCATAAGCCCATGGCACAGAACCCAGGGGCACTTCAAGGTACAGTCTTTTAGGCACAAAAGACTCACAGTCTCCAGTAAATCCCCAATCCTCAGGGCAGAGGTGGGCCCTCCAAGGGCCAAGAGCCCGGATTTGGTGGGTTGGTTGCCCAAGAGAGCAGGAACCCAAGGAGGGCCGGCAGCTTCCTGTCCTGATGCAGCAGGAGGCTGGCCAGGGCGTCTGGGAGTGCTGGGCCTCGCTGCAGCCGGTCAGCTGCTCTCACCCGTCTCTCTGGTCTCTGCAGTTCCAGGCAAAGCACCTGGACCAGCCTCTGCCCACTGCCATCGGCACCCTACAAGAACCACCCGCTCTACGCCCTGAAGAGGCACCTGCTGAAGTACGAGGCCATCTACCCCGAGGGCGGCCGCCGTGCTCGGCTACTGCCGCGGAGAAGCCGTGTACTCCAGGTGAGCACCCGTTCGCTGGCTGCCTTCCTGGAGGAATGTTCTAGAATGTGGGTGCCTGGGTGCCAGGTGTGTATGCTGGTCGTGTGCTTGTGTTGATTGTGAAATTGTGTGTTTTGTGTGCAGTGTGTATGTTGGCCGGTATGGACGTGTGAGCTGTGCTCTGTGTGCAGGTTGTGTGCTGATGGTGTATTCTGATGGTGTGCTGGTGTGGGGGGGGCTGTATGCACTGATTATATGCCTGTATGTTGGTGTGTTGCCAAATAGAAGAGACGCTGTCACTGTATCACTGTCTTCCCGTTCATCATCGGTTTGCTCGAGCGGGCCCCAGTAACATCTCCATATGTCCTGTCTCATGCAAGTAGAACCCAAGGGCACCTGCTTGCTCCAGGAATATAAAGAGCCTCAAACCATTCCATCAGGTCATGGGAATGAGGCCTATAATTGTTACTGGTATTTGGCATATCAAATACGACGGGTAGCTTGCCACGGCAGAGCCTGGCAAGCTACCAGAAGAGACGCAAAGCTTGAAAATTCAAACCTAGACTTAGGAGTAGGACAAATAAGATGCAAGGCACAGTAGATATGGGGGGGGAAGGGGGGGGGGGGGGGCTCTACTCAAATAGCGTTAGAAAGGGGCAGGGGGGGGGCTGTAGCTCAGGTCTCGGAGCACGGGAGCCTGTGCGGCCCCGAGTTGGACTCCCAGCATGCCTAGTGTGAGGCCTTCAGGTGTTCCTGTGGCTGCAGGTGCCCGGGTCCCGGCAGCTGGAGCTGGGGGCAGGTGGGAGCAGGGGGCCCGCCTGGAGCCTCCTCGGGAGGCTTCTCTGCCTCGTTTCTTCACCCAGGCCAGAGACTCCCCAGAGTTTCGCAGCCCCTTTTCAGAACTAGGTTCACTCTTGAAGCAGGCAAATGGCGTCCCGAATCACACCGGAGGGTACCACTGCCCCGCCAGGGGCTGGCGTCATCCACGCTGGGAAACTGACCCAAAGGTTTCCTGTCCCCGTGGCACCCAGAGGTGGAGGGGGGGTCAGCGAAGCCTCTTGTTGCCCCTGCTCAGGACTGCGAGAGGACTTCTATCAGGACCAGGCCGGGCACCCCCACTGCCAAGGGAGTTGGGGACGTGGGGCTGTAGGCAGGGTGCAGAGAGAGGGGCAGCATGGCCACCCCAGCTTGGACAGAAGCGGCATCATTGGGGGCTGCCTGGTGTTCCCCAGTCACTCGCTGCCGCCGTGGCTTCAGGCCCGTGGGCATCCCGGGCAGGGCACCTGTGTTCGATGGAGAAGCCCTGCATGCTCACCCCTCCCAGGCTGGCACCCATGAGTATAGCCCCAGCACCCCGGCGTGCCAGCTGCTCAACTTGGTGGTGGGGAACCAGGACAAGAAAACTCAGGGGTTTGCCACCCACTACAAGTGGAGAGCCCCACTGGGCACAGCACAGATGCAGGGAAGAAGAGTTTCTAGTCAGAACAGTAAAGAGAAAGGCAGGAACTCCCAGGAAGGGCTCAGGGGCTGGCGGCCTCAGGGCCGGCAGGCTCTGGGCTCACCAGTAAAGTAAGCACCTTAGCACCGAGGCCAGGAAGTCAGAGAAAAATGCTCAGTGAAACTGCAAGATTGGTTTGTTTGCTTCTTTGTGGGGGGCCACACCCGGCCATACTCGAAGCTTACTCCTGGCTGTGCACTCAGGGAATTAACTCCTGGCGGTGCTCAGGGAAACCATGTGGGATGCCGAGGATGGCACCCAGGTCAGCCGTGTCTAGGCAAACGCCCTCCCCTGTACTATCGCTGAGGTCCCTAAACTGCAAGGTTTAGAACAGTGACTGAGGGCTGGAGCGATAGTCCAGCGGGTAGGGCGTTTGCCTTACGCAGCCTGCCCGTGCCGGCCCGGATTCGATCTCCTAGCATCCCATATGGTCCCCGAGCACCGCCAGGAGTAATTCCTGAGTACAGAGCCAGGAGAAACCCCTGAGCATTGCCGGGTGTGACCCAAAAAAGCAAATAATAATAAAATAATAATAATAATAATAATAATAATAATAATAATAATAATAATAATAATAATAATAATGGTGACTGAGAAAGGGCTCTGGCAGGCATGTGGGTTGGGTGTGTTCCCTTGGGGGTCTCCCCCTTCTCCACTCAGCCCCGCACCTCAGCCAGGTTGAGCAGCAGACTTGACCTCTCGGTGTGGGCCCGGCCAGGTTTGGGGGAGCTGAGGCCCCCCGGCTGCTCTCTGCTCTCACAGGGTGGGGGTGGGGACAGGAGCACGAAGCGGCACTCTGGGGATTTGTGAGTGAGCACAGGCCCCTACGAAGACAGTAACGTGTCCCCGGGTGCTGTTTTGGACCTGGCCCCACCCAGGTAGGCGCAGAGCTGGATCATCAGCCCGGCCTTCTGCCATGGCGTGCATTGGGCAGGTGTGACCTCTGCCCTTTGCCCTCGTTTCCCTCGCAGGGGACTGCGTGCACACGCTGCACTCCAGGGACACGTGGCTCAAGCAGGCACCGGTGGTGCGACTGGGAGAAGTACCCTACAAGGTGACTGGCGTCGGCTGGCGCAGCCCACACTACCGGAGGGGCCGCCGGGAGGGCTGCCTGGAGGGGAGCGTCCGAGCACTTACTCTCCTGGGCAGACAGTGCCGGGGGGGGGGGCTGCCCTCTGTGGCCGTTGGTGCTCAGAGGGGCCACCTGCAGCCGGGGATACACGTAGCTGTGTATCTGCTAACACTAGTGTCCAGTGCTGACCGGGCATCTCCATGCATGTGGCTCGGCCATGCCCAGCTGCCCAGGGCCCCCCATGGGGCTGCCAGCGCCCCTCTGACGGGACGGCGAAGTGGAGCCGCTCATCCTGCCACCTGTAAACGTGGCGAAGTCCCTGCCTGCGGCTGGACGGCAGAGATCACTGCCCCACCGAGATGGTCTGGGCCGGCGCTGGGAGTGGGAGGTGTCCACAGCCCCCCACTTCTCGGTGCTGGGCACTCGGGACACGCTGGCCTTGGCTGTGTCCCTGGACAGATGGTGAAGGGCTATTCCAACCGGGCCCGGAAGGCGCGCCTGGAGCCCCAGCTGCGCGACCAGAACGACCTGGGCCTGTTTGGCCGGTGGCAGACGGAGGAGTACCAGCCACCCGTGGCCGTGGACGGCCGCAAGGTGAGGGCCAGGGAGGCGGGATTCACGAAAACCCAATTTTGGAGCCATAGTCCAGCGGGGAGGGCGTTTGCCTTGCATGCAGCTGACCCAGGTTCAGTCCCCGGCATCCCATCTGGGTCCCCAAACACCAGGAGTAATTCCTGAGTTCAGAGCCAGGAGTGACCCCTTGGGGCAGGGGCTCCACAGCCCTCCCCAGCCTCCCCCAGCCCCCTGTGTTGGCCCCGCTTAGGTCCCTCGCAATGAGTTCCGGGAACGTGTACCTCTTCCTGCCTAGCATGATGCCGGGTCGGCTGCGTCCAGCTACAGCTGCCCAACCTGCACCGCGTGGCCCGCAAGCTGGACATTGACTGTGTCCCCGCCATCACCGGCTTCGACTTCCACGGAGGCTACTCCCACCCCGCGTGCGTGTGGTGGGCGGGCGCTGCACGCCGGATTCCCTGCTGGGGAACGGGCACGGGGCCTCGCCGCAGCCCAGCGGCTCATCTCTAAGGTGCTTCTTCCACTCCGACCATGTCCCTGCTTGCCAGCCAGGTGCAGCCATCGCCACAGGCCGGCGCTGGACCCACGCTAGGTCACCGCTGTCCTCCTTGGGAGGGCGTTCCCAGCCACCCCCCAGGTCTCCCTTCCTGCCCGGCTCCTGCCCTGTGCCTGGGCGGCCCTGTCCTGGAAACCCCCGTGGCACCCAACTATGAGGCCCAGGGAGCTCCAGCCTTGGGGGGTTGCGGCGGCCGTGCAGACAGGGGCTCCCCGGACACGCCACGCGTGCTGTGCCCACAGGACAGAGGGCTACATAGTGTGTGAGGAGTATAAAGAAGTGCTGCTGGCCGCCTGGGAAAACGAGCAGGCGCTTCTCGAAAAGAAGGAGCAGGAGGTGAGCCGGGGCGCGGGCGGGCGCTGCACCCAGAGCCCACAGTCGCGGGGCAAGGCCTGCACCTGCCCAGGGGCCTCACCCCCTGCCCTGCCCCTGCGCTACTCGGCCCCTGCGGTGGGCCTCTGTGTGGGGCGGGGTCCCAACCATTTCCTGAGAGTTCCCCCTTGGCTGCAGAAGCGAGAGAAGGGCCCTGGGCAACTGGAAGCTGCTGGTCAGGGGACTGCTCATCCGGGAGCGGCTGCGCAGGCGCTACGGAGCCAAGGTCAGCAGGGCAGGGGGTCGCCAGCCGTGGGCACCGTCCTCTGCCAGAGGGAGGCGTGGTGGCACGAGCCTCAGCCCCAGCCCGGTCCCGCGTGCAGGGATGTGGGCTCTCGACCCCGAGCCCCCATAGAGCACAGGCAGCTGCCTGTTCGCCCCTCCAGCCCTCCCCTGCCTCTGGCCCTGTGCTGCCCCCTCAGAACACAGCCAGGAGCCACTGAGAGCAGCTGCGTGCTTTGGCGCTAGCACCCTGCCCCCTTACCTGGGGCTTCCTGCTGGGTCACCGCTGTGTCTAGCACTGAACACACCGAGCAAGCGCTCACCGCCACCCATCCCCACTGCGGACAGCCCCTCGCTGTTGCCCGCAGCCCTGCGTCCCCGTGGCGCTGCCTGGTGTCTGGCCACTGACCCCAGCGGCTCCCCCCTCCCTGTGTGTGCCCCTGTCCAGAGCGAGCCCGTGGCTCCCCACACAGATGCCGGAGGGGTCTCTCTTCTGACGAGGAGGAGGAACCAGCTCTCAAGAAGCGGCCAAGATCCTGGCTGCCTCCTGGCCCCAGAACCGCAAGGCCGAAGAAGAGCAGAAGCCGGAGCAGCCCAAGAAAACCAAGAGGGGGAAAAGGGAGGCAGAGGCTCACCTCTTCCCTTTGGGAGGCTGTGAGGGGCGGCTGTTCCCACCTACACGCCGCAGCCCCAGCATCCACCTGCTCGCCAGGCTCTGGGGTCCGATGGTCGCTCCCGGAAACCACAGGGCTGCAGGACAGCTCAGTGTAGTGAGCCGGGGGCCGCACACCCAGAGCCTCCTGTCCCCGCGCCTTGTACCTCCCAGCTTAGGGGACCGGACCCTACTCTCAGGACACTGGTGCCCGCCGGCCGCCAGCCCTCCCCTCCGGCCCCCGCAGATCTCTGCCACGGGCTGGTGTCTCTCCAGGCTTTGCCCCTTTCTCTGCTGCCTCCAGAGCACCCCCACACACACACACACATACTCAGGTTCACTTGCACTGCTCTGTCATCTGGGGGTACGTGGGAGAAAGAGCCTGCAGGGGTGGTTTTCACCTTCTCCAAGAACAAAGCTGAACTCAGAAAAGAGTCCGTGCTAGATTCTGCTCACGGACACGTCCCTAACCCTCTGTGCTGGAGATACCCGGAAGAACTTTATAGAACAAAATAAAGCAGTTTCTGAGACAGACTCCATTTCCTTGCAGATTGGACCCGG
>JAJIBD010015059.1:0-34686 GCA_021461705.1 Cryptotis parvus
ATGTAAACTAACTGTGTAGACATTTATATAAATTGGAGAGATTATTAAAATAAGACCCCCCCCCTCCACCAGGAGACTCTGACAAGTAGCAAGACAAATTTTAAAGGAACAAACCGAATGTATAGAAACTAAAAGTGTAAAAATTAAGTTAGATACACAGTGAGGTAAACACTGGATTAGAACAAATGGAAAAAATTAACAAGCACAAACTGTGAGTTTTATCACAGAAGACTGAGATAATACAGGCCTTAAACTTATGTCTTTCATGCAGCCAATTCCGGTTGGATCACTGGCCTGCATAATCTCAAGAATTCCCAGGTGCAGTCCTAGAGGAGCCCCTAATATCATCAATCTGACCCCAGAGGACCTCAAGTACCATTGGATGGCCCTTTCTAGCAGCAGGGCTCAGGTGCCAATGCATCACAAGGTCCCTGTATTAAACTTTAGATCTGGTTGGCCAAGATTTGCCCTGAGCACAACTGGAGAGTCTCTTCTACCAAAAGGTGTTATTACACATCTCAGGTAGATCTGAAACATGAAAAATAGCAACTGAGTAAAACATTTTAAAAATCAGTTTTTTAGACAAAGAATAGAGAACAACATTGAAAGTGACATCTGAGAATCTCCCAGAATTGTAGACCAATAGGTCACATAATATGTAAGAGTTCATATAAATTCTAAATAAGATCATTTAAGTTCTATACTTAGGAGTCAGAGAGATAGTACTGGATAAGGTGCTTGCTTGTATGTAGCTGAGCCCTTGTTTAATCCTGGCACTGAGTGTGATCCTCCAAGCATGCCCAGGAGAGATCCCTAAACACAGAATCGGGAGAAAGCCCTGAGCACAGTTGGTATGGTCTCAAATTCTGCCCCACCCCACTCCACAAACTTGATTTCAGAAGAGACAATTCTGATTTTAGTGAGACAATACAAAACCAATGGTAAAATTAAAAAATTGTATGGGTATCTGAAATAATTCACAGATTGAAATCTCTTTAAAAAAGTCTTTAAAACAAAATATAAATTACAGAAACAGCAGAGTTTCATGCTTAATAGTGTAGGCTTTTGGCACTATTGCCTATGTTTGAATTTAAGCTTTGTACACAGTAACCTTTATAAGCAATAAGCTGTTTGGCTCAGTTTCATCATCTATAAATTAGTATAACCTACCCACAGTATAGACACTAAAGTTAAATGATAGTGTAAATAAATATAGCATCAGCATATTTATCCTTGACACATTATAAATTTTAGATATTTTTATTATTACAATGACTTATAGGGAAGGGACTTTTACAAGATCAACAAAGTGGCCAAAGGAGAATTGATGATTATCTACAAATTTCTAAAAAGAAAAGAATTGTGTACCTAGTAAAATTGACTTTCAAAAAGAAAGTAAAATTACCCTTCAAAAAAGAAAGTTAAAATTATCTTTCAAGGAAAGGTAATTGTATAACCAGTAAAATCATCTTTCATGAACAAGGTTGAATTAAAGTCATTTTGAGACGTAAAATAAATGTCTACCACCAATATCTTACAGAAAATGTAACAGAAAAGGTACATCAGGAAGTTAAAAAATGATTCCATAAGAAAATATTTCCATATAAAAATTGGTAAGCAAAGAAAATGTAAATATATCAATAAATTTAAAGAAATATTAACTGTAAACAATAATATGTATTGACACTTAAGAAATAAATAGTAAAACGACAATAGCATAGCATATATATGTGGGGTAGTGGTAACAGGGAATGGAAACAGAAGACTCATATAATTAAAAGATACAAAGGTATTAGTTAAACTGATTAAAGTTAGATAGTCCATTAAAATGTGTATAAATAGAATACTTTTCATATAAGTTAAAAATATAATGAGCAAAATTTAGATAAGAAAATATCAGAGAACGGTAAACAAGTCCATATAATGAAAATGAATAAGTGTATGCCCAATAAAATAAGAAAAAGTGAGAATGGTTTAAATACATTCTATTTTAAAGCAAGTATAAATAACTTAGTCTCCACTAAACAATTATGATTATTACACTGAATTTAAAAATAAAATCTAATTCAATGATGTTTTCTCAAAGGGTATACCTAAAACAGACATTTCACAAAGTTGTTGAATGAAAAAAGAGGAAAATATAAAATCAACAAATATTTTTTAAAAGAAAAATGAGTATAATTATACTAATAGTAGACAAAATATACACAACAGACTTGTAGTAGACACAATAGACCACTGTAGGATAATCTAGAGGAGGTAGCAACTAAATAACAATAACCTAATTCTCTAGCACAGACTTAGAGACATAGATTCAATTTTTTTATTATACCACCGTGAAACATACAATTACAAAGGTGTTCATAATTGGTTCTTGGTAATACAGTATTCCAGCACCCATTCCTCCACCAGTGCCCCATTTCCACCACCAATGTACCCCTCCCCCTCCCGTCCCCCACCCGCCTTAATAGCAGGTACCCCAGTTTCCTCTCTTTCTCTCTCTATCTCTCTCTCTGTCTCTGCATCTCTCTCCCTCTTATTTTACACATTGTGGCTAGCCCTGCAGATATTTAGAGTTTATCACTTAAGTCTCTTTGTGTATATTCAGTGGTGAGTTTTAATCTGCCATTACCATTTCCCACATTTAGTAAAACTGGTATCTATATCCTATTAATGAATGCAGTCATTCTATATCTGTCCTTTTCCTTCTGACTAATTTCACTCAGCATGATAGACTCCATGTCCATCCATTTGCAGGTAAATTTCATAATTTCATCCTTTCTGACAGCCGCATAGTATTCCATAGTGTAGATGAACCACAGTTTCTTTAGCCAGTCCTCTGTTCTCGGGCATTTAGGTTGTTTGCAGATTCTAGCTATAGTGAATAGCGCAGAGATGAATAAAGAAGTACAGATAGTGTTTCTGCTATGTGTTTTTTTGGTCTCTAGGGTATATTCCCAGGAGTGCTATTGCTGGATCAAATGGGAGCTCAATATCTAGCTTTCGGAGGAATGCCCATATTGTTTTCAAAAGGGCTGGACCAGTCGGCACTCCCACCAGCAGTGGATGAGAGTCCCTTTTTCCCCACATCCACGCCAGCACCGGTTGTTCTTGCTGTTTTGGATGTGTGCCAGTCTCTGTGGGGTGAGATGGTACCTCATTGTTGTTTTGATTTGCATCTCCCTGATGATTAAAGATGAAGAGCACTTTTTCATATGCCTTTTGGCCATTCAATTTCTTCTTTTTGGAAGCTTCTGTTCATTTCTTCTCCCCATTTTTTGTTGGGGTTGGCTGTTTTCTTCTTGTGGAGTGCCACCAGTGCCTGATATATCCTGGATATTAACCCCTTGTCAGATGGGTATTGGGTGAATATCCTTTCCCACTCTGTGGATTGTCTTTGTATCTTGGTCACCGTTTCTTTTGAGGTGCAGAAGCTTTTCAATTTTATATAATCCCATTTGTTTATCATTGCTTCCATTTGCTTGGTCAGTGGTGTGTCGTCTTTAAAGATACTTTTCGTTTCGATGTCATAGAGCCGTTTCTCCTATGTTTTCTTCGATGTACCTTATAGATTCATGTCTGATGTCGAGATCTAGAATCCATTTTGATCTGACTTTTGTGCATGGCGTTAGAAGGAGGTCTAAGTTCATTTTTTACACGTAGCTGCCCAGTTTTCCCAGCACTATTTGTTGAAGAGGCTTTCTTTGCTCCACTTAATATTTTTTGCTCCTTTATCGAAGATTAAGTGGTTGTATATTTGTGAGTGCGTTTCAGGATACTCAGTTCTATTCCATAGGTCTACGGGTCTGAGAGACATAGATTCATAATATAAAAAGCATTTGTTTTAGCTAAAAGAAAGAGAATTTTTTTTCTTTCTGGGTCACACCCAGAGATGCTCAGGGGTTACTACTGACTCTTTGCTTGGGAATTACTCCTGGCGTGGCGGAACTCAGGGGACCATATGGGATGCCAGTGATCGAACCCTGGTGGCCTGTGTTCAAGGCAAACGCCTACCCACTGTGCTATCGCTCTGGCCTTGAGAAATTGTTAATTTACTATCCTAATGTGAGATTTAGCAAAGCTTTCATTTTGACAACCAATGTCAAAAAATAAAAAAAAATTCACAAAAATACAGCGAAGAGACAACAAACTAGCACAAGCAACTCACTTTTAAAAACAAACTTAGAAAACTGTGTTCAACAATTGGCGAAACACACTACTTCTAGGAACAGAGATGTTTATGAAAAGTAGTCACTTGCTAGTGTCAGACCCTCTTTTTGATCATCATATGATTAAGTTAGAGATCAATACCAAGAATATGACTTATGTGGATATTCACAAGCAGCTACTCTAAATATCCATCCCTAAATTTTATAATTAATATAATGGAAAACACAAGATACCCTAATGGAACGGAATAATTTTAACACAATCAACTTGTGGAAAGTTATGCTGAAGTATTTGCAATGTGCTCCCATTGACAAGGACTAAATGATTAAAAAACTAATCATCAGACTAGAGAAATCAGAAAGAATTGTAAAATGGATGAAAGAATACATATAGGTAAGGTCAAATTTCATAAGATAGAAAAAAATCAAGGCAGAATCCCTAAAGAAATTTAAAATGTACAAATCAATAAACAAAATAGGAGACAAGTCAGTAATGTGAGGAATGCAAAAGGAGTCATGACTGAAGATAGGGTGAGCTTTTAGGGAAGGCATTTTGACTCAGAGCATAGGTTGGAGGGAGGGAGTGGAGCAGGTGTCAAAGAAATTTGACTTTGAATCCTAGATCTACTATCTTCCATGATTACGTTATTTGTGGGGCCTGGGGTTGGCTACATCCCAAGCAGTGCACGGAAGAAACTGGGACTCTTCCTGGTGACACTTGGCCAAACTTGTCTGATGACTAAAACTAGAGTTCAGGGACATGGTGCTCAGGCCCTGAAGAGCTGGGGATTTTCCATGCCACTCTATTGGTGCTCAGGGACCTCCTTGTCTGTACCCAGTGATGCTCGGAAGGTAACATATTGCCATGGAGCAAACCCTGGATAAGCACATGTTAAGCATGCATTCTAACCACTGTACTACAGGATTGTGTTCTTACTCAACCCTCCTGACCTCAGAGACTCATGGGAAAAATAGTCACAGACTATAAAGTGAACATAAAATACTTGACAATTACAAATCAACAATAACAATTAACTACAAAGTTTATTATTTTTATCATTAACATCGGAAAGCAGTGCCTCTGGGGAGCTTTGCTGGGTTCTGGTGCATAAATCAATGTCACGAGTAAGAAACAGGGTTGCACAGGGAATAGAGAACATTTCGAGGGGAAACAGGGATTAAAATTCAGGCACATTAAGACACAAGGCCTGGGCAAATGTTGCATGCGGCACAATGATAGTGTGCTTTAGAACATAATAGCCTTAGGAGACTCAAAGTTGTGTTGTATTTCTTGGTAATATTGCTGAGAGAATGCATCAGCAAAAGTGGGTAGTCTGTCATTTCCCTGTGCATCCTCACCCAAATGCTTTCACCAAGGTTAGTTTCCTGTGCTGCTGGGCACTGCTGTTCCAGAGCAATCCATTAAACCACCAACATAAGGAGGCTCCCCCAAAGCACATTGCCTTGGGAAAACTTAGGATGCTGACTTTTTTATTTTAGTTTTTTTTTATACCACTGTGAGATGTACAGTTACAAAAGTGTTCATGTTTGGGTTTCAGTCATACAGTGTTCCAGCACCCATCCCTCCATCAGTGCCTGTTTTCCACCACTAATGTCCCCTGACTCCCCCTCCCCAGCCTGAATCTATGGCACTGCAATTTTCACCTCTCTCTCTCTCTCTCTCTCTCTCTCTCTCTCTCTCTTTTCCTCTCTCACTCTCTTCCTTCTTTTACACGCTGTGACTTGCAATACATACAGATTAACTTTTTTAAACAGGTTTTATTATGGAGGTCTTTTCAGAAGGGAAAGGAGGAGAGGGTGGGGAGAGAGTACACGTCTCAGGAGGGGAGATGCGGGCCACACATGTGCTTGGCCACGTGGGCTCAAACAGCTCCAGGGCTCAGGCAGCATATGTGCAGATTTTTAACTCAGTGAACTGGGGCAGTAAAGAGATGACTGAAACACCACTTTCCTTTTTCAAATGAATTCCCACCTTTTCTAGTTCCATCTAGATGAGAACAACACTGCAAATGAAACAAAGAGCTTCAGTAACATCGCATTTCAGAGTTTTATGACAGCATATAACTGACTCTGAATAATGTGTCGAATAAATGCAGGGATAAACAGTGGTCTGGGGGGCGGGCGATAGCCCAGCGGGTAAGGCGTTTGCCTTGCATGGCCGACCCGGGTTCGATCCCGGCATCCCATATGGTCCCCTGAGCACCGCCAGGAGTTATTCCTGAGTTCAGAGCCAGGAGAAACCCCTGAGCATTGCCGGCTGTGACCCAAAAAGCAAAAAAAAAAAAAAAAAAAAAAGAATAGGGCATTTTCTTTGTTTGTGCCTGACCGGGTTTGATCCCTAGCATCCCATATGTTCCCCTGAGCACAGCCAGGTGTAATTCCTGAATGCAGAGCCAGGAATAACCCCTGAGCATCGCGGGTGTGACACAAAAAAAAGCAATAAATAAATAAATGAATGAATGAATAATAAATAAATAAATAAAGCTTAAAAACGTATTAAAAATAGTGGTTTGCCAGAACCCATGAGCGTATATGTATGTTCTCAAATGTCTGAACTTTCCTGGGTTTCCCAAAAGTTCTATGAGCAGTAATCTGTCCTCTTGTCTTCTTCCTCCTATACCAAATTCTGCCTGACCAGATTTGCACGAGATTTTGCTCAGGTCACACTTCCATCTTAAATATAACGCAGGATCTTTGGAAGAAGTACAGCAAGGGGATTTCTTTCAAGGAGGACATTCCCAAAACCATAGTCCCAGAAGATGCAAACCCACAAGCCCAACCTGGCTTCTGCTGTGAGCCTGCTGCCCGGCTAAGTTCTGAGAACTGAGAGTTCAAAAGTAGGAGCAAGTCAGCAGGATTCATGTCAAGTATCTCTGCTTGGTTGTGTCTCCCACAGGGACTCACAGCTCCCCCACCAGCTGCTTCTCTCCATGAGTACCAGGCTCAGAGAATCCCCCAAATACATCCAAAACTGAGCTGTTCAGCCTCTGTCATTAGGTATTTGAGGGAGCCCGCAGACAGCTGAGCCTGGTATTTTGAGGGGATGGCTGGAAGCATTGCTCCTGCTGGTCCTGGCAGCCTTTATGGCTGGAGATTGCAGTGCAATGCAAAGGGAGCCATTTGACAGTGTCTGCACCTTATCATTTCCAAAGAATCTCTGCTCTCGAGACAATTGGTGCTCTCAGCTGTCTGTCAAGTTCAAGTGCATCTCATTCAAAATATATGAATTGTTGGGGCTGAGAAAACAGTTAAACAAAGCACATCACAAAAAGACGCCATTTGGGGTGCTTGATGTCTTCCAGGTCTGTATCGTCCTGCTACTCTTTCTTATGTTAGTCTAGGGATATAATTGATTCTTTTTCTGTAGACCTGCCTCCTTAATGTACTTGTAATTCTGGATTCACTCATTTTTGTTTTGTTTGGGGCCTACGTCAGGCTGCGTTCAGGATCTACTCCAGCTCTGAGCTCAGGAATCACTCTTGGCAGGGCTGGGGGAGCATATGAGATGGTGGGTATCGAACCTGGGTTGGCCCAGTACATGGCAAAGGGCCTAATCACTGTATTAGTTCTCAGCTCCACTTCATAATTCTGGTTTGTAGAGTCTGCAGAGTGTGATTTAGTGAAGCCACAGTTTGGGATGAATCAGTCATTTCCTGCAGGCTGCTCTGTGTTCTGACACATGCATTTTTGTGTTTGCTTAGTTTTGCAGGGACATGGGAGGTGGGGTGGAGCAGACACACCCAGCTGTGCATAGGACTTATTCCTACCTTTGTGCTTGGATCACTCCTTATGGTCCTTGGGGACAATATATATGAACTGGGATTGTACTGCATGCAAGACTGTGCTATTTCCTGTCAGTACTATTTAAGTCCCCTGCCCACTGTACTATTTCTCTGGCTCATCGTGGGTTTAATTTATGTTTTATTTGGGACCAGTTAGTAGGGAGCACAGTTAGTAGAGGAACAGGTGGGCCTAGGGGAGTGTTGAAGTAGACACTTCAGATGACACTCAAGCTCTTCATTATAAACTGTATCACTGTATCACTGTCTTCCCATTCATCATCGATTTGCTCGAGTGGGCACCAGTAACATCTCCATATGACCTGTCTCATGCTAGTAGAGCCCAGGGGCACCTGCTTGCTCCAGGAACATAAAGAGACTCAAACCATTTCATCAGGTCATGGGAATGAGGTCTATAATTTTTACTGGTATTTGGCATATCAAATACAACACGGGTAGCTTGCCAGGCTCTTTTGTGCGGGTGGCATATAAACTGGCAAATACAATTTATTCTATCCTTCTAATTGCTATTATATCTGCATCATGACAAAAAGCAAATAATATATTTCATATATAATATATAATATTGTCTGATTCCTTTTAGGTGTTTAAAGTCTGACAAAATATCAGTCTACTAGTCTTAGTTATTATTGCAGATTAGATGAGTTAGTGGTAGAGAAATGTACAGACTATCGATTATAATCTTATCCCATAAAGTTAAAATTTCTTTTCTTTTTCCAATAAAATCACTAATTTTATCATATTCAAGATGTCTATATAATTTTTTTTGCTGAAGCAAGATTATTTTTTGTTGAACAAAATTTATTTAGGAATATGTGAGGGGAGAGAAAGAATACAGACTTCTTCAAAGTGAAAGACAACCTACATAATTTGTTTTTAGCTTATAGCAATGATCTGAAGTATTTCAAAGGTTGTAGCTGCATTCAAAGTATACAGACATTATTAGATAGTTTTTAAAAATATTCAAAGCATTAAAATTATTTATTAGATATAGTTGGAAAAATGCAACTTATCATTAACAGATACCAAAATTATGTAAAATTTTAATGTTAATATTTAAATAAGTTTTTCTTTATAAAGAAAGAGCTATTCGTGTTTTAAATATTCTATATCCATATAGTTTCCTATATAATCAATCAGTACCAAAGAACAGGGAATACAGCCTTATAGACATGTTTTGTCTATTTAAATATTTTGCCAGTGCTTGTTAGGGATGAGGAGAGGTTAGCTTCATTCATTAGGGTAGTTTCTATATCAAAATTAAGTGATAAGGTGAATTAGAAGAAAACCTGGTAGATTTAGAACTTAGCTCTTATGAAAGTGGTAAAATAAATAACAAAAATGCATTCCCAGGCCATAAAGGCATAAGAAAAAGTAGAGCTGAATATGCCACACTCATGAAGGCCAGTTGGGAAAGAATCTTATCAGTGCAGCCGGGAACAGGCAAGCAGAAAAATGTTCAATTTAGATTTTTATTGTTGTTGAGATCAAAGGGTTTTATTTAAGAGAAAGGAAAGGAAGGGATAAGAAGGCAGGGAAGTTTGGCGATTATGGGAAGATTCTCCAAAATCTTCAAGCAGGATTTCTGAGAAGGGTGTAAACCTTTCTTTCTATATCCTTTTAACTTTAAAGGGGTGGGAAGCACTTTTTAATTTTGGGGTAAAGCAAAATAGTATTTTTATTAAAAAAATTAGAGAAATCAATGGGAGAGAGCATGAGAGAGAGAGAGAGAGAGAGCGAGATAGCAAGAGCAAGCAAGTGAGTGAGAGAGAGACAGAGACAGAGGCAGAGACACAGAGAGAGAACAGGCATCTCCAGAGGGACAAAAGCCTCAAGTAGCTTTTCAAAGAAGGTTATATATAATCCTCCAAATTGTCCTGGCCTGGGTTTCTTCGCATACATAGTAGCCTGGGCCTTGTCACAGGGAAAGCTCCCCACCCATAATCTCCACCCCCATGCCACCTACACAACAATACTTATCAAGATTCTTCTGAAACTTCTCATTTTCTGAGGGGAGTTGCCCTTCTCTGGGTTCTGCCTCAGTTTCCACATCTCTCAAGAACTCAGCGTTTCATCTCAGAGTTAGGTGTTCCTCTTGCCCTCCTACTTTTTGGGTTACCTCAGGGGCTACACAATTTCTTAATTTTTTTTTTTTTGGCTTTTTTGGGTCACACACCGGCAATGCTCAGGGGCTACTCCTGGCTCTGCACTCAGGAATTACTCCTGGCGGTGCTCAGGAAACCATATGGGATGCCAGGGTTCGAACCCAGGCCGGGCAGAGGCCGGCCGGCGTGCAAAACAAGCGCCCTACCCGCTGGGCTATCGCTCCGCCGCCCCAATTTCTTAATTTTTATTATTTTCCAAAACTCATTACTAGGATCCCCTTATCGTGAAATGTTTCCCTAGAGATTTTATTTTATTTATTTATTTTTAAATTTTCAATACACCACCGTGTGATATACAATTACAAAAAAAAAATCATGACTGGTTTTCAGTCATACATTGTTCCAGCACCTGCCCCTCCACCAGAGCCCTTTCCCCAACACCAATGGCTACAAATTCCCTCCTCCCTCAACCAGCATGCCTCTATAGCAGGCACTTTTCCTTTTCTTCTCTCTCTCTCTCTCTCTCCCTCCTTCCCTCCCTCTCTCTCTCTCTGTGTCTCTCTCCTCTTACACATTGTGGCTTGCTCTACAGACATTTAGGGATTATCATGTAAATCACTTTGTATACATTCAATGCTCAGTTATAGTCTTGCATTAACATTTCTCATAATTAGTAGAACACTGGTATATATTTATATCCCACTAATGAATGCTATCATTCTATATCTGTCCTTTTCCTTTTGACTAATTTCACTCAGCATGATAGTCTCCATATCAATCCATTTGCAGGTAAATTTCACAACTTCATCTTTTCTGACAGCTGCTTATTATTCCATTGCATAGATGTACCACAGTTTCTTTAACCAGTCTTCTGTTCTCAGGCATTTAGGTTGTTTTCAGATTCTGGCTATTGTGATTAGTGATGCAATGAATATAGAAGTGCAGATAGTGTTTCTTCTGTGTATTTTTTGGGTCTCCAGGGTATATTTCCAGGAGAGGTATTGCTGGGTCAAATGGGAGAACAATATCTAGTTTTTGGAGGAATGTTCATATTGTTTTTCCAAAAGGCCAAAACAATGTTTATATTGTTTTCCAGTCAGCACTTCCACCAACACTGGATGAGAGTCCCTTTCTCCCCGCATCCACACCAGCACTGGTTGCTCTTGCTTTTTTGGATGTGTGTCAGTTTCTGTGGTATGAGATGATACCTCATTGTTGTTTGATTTGCATCTCCCTGATGATTAGTGATAATGAGAATTTTTTCATGTCTTTTTGGCCTTCAAATTTCTTTTTTTGTTGAAGTTTCTGTTCATTTCTTCCCCCTATTTTTTGATGGGGTTGGCTGTTTTCTTCTTGTAAAGTTCTACCGGTGCCTGTTTTAATCTTGTAAAGTTTTACCAGTGCCTGTTATATCCTGGATATAATCCCCTTATCAGATAGACTTTGGATGAATATTCTTTCTCAGTGTGTGGGCTGTCTCTGTATCTTGGTCACTGTTACTTTTGAGCTGCAGAAGCTTTTCCATTTCCTATAATCCCATTTGTTTATCTTTGCTTCCATTTGCTTTGTCAGTGGTGTTTTGTCTTTGAAGATGCCTTTAGCTTTGAGGTCATAGAGTGTTTTTTCCTATGTTTTCTTCAATGTACTTTATAGATTTATGTCTGATGTTGAAATTTTAATCAATTTTGATCTGATTTTTTGTGCATGGCATTAGAAGGAGGTCTAAGTTTATTTTTTACACATAGCTGCCCAGTTTTCCCAGCACCATTTGTTGAAGAGGTTTTCTTTCCTCCACTAATAATTTTTACTCCTTTATCAAAGATTAAGTGATCGTATTTTTCAGAGTGTGTTTCAGGATATCCAGTTCTATTCCATAGGTCTAGTCATCTCTAGACCTAGACCTGAGAGACCTCTATCGACCCTTGTAGAGATGACTACAAGAGATGACTACCCGCATGACAGAGCCTGGCAAGCTACTCGTGTCATATTTGCCAAATACCAGTAACAATTTTAGACCTCATTCCCATGACCTGATCGAATGGTTTGAGGCTCTTTATGTTCCTGGAACAAGCATTGCCCTTGGGCTCTACTAGCATGAGACAGGACATATGGAGATGTTACTGGTGCCCGCTCGAACCAATCGATAATGAGCGGGAAGACAGTGATACAGTGATTCCATAGGTCTACAGGTCTAGCTCTATACCAATACCATGCTGTTTTAATTACTACTGCTTTGTAGAATTTGAGGTTGGGAAAATTGATACTTACCATCTTCTTTTTCCCAAGGATTGCTTTAGCTATTCATTATCATTTATTGATAATAACATATTCAATAAATAATTGAACATATTATCATTAAATTTATTGACAATAATATAATCAATAAACAATCAAATATATTATTATTCAATTATTTATTTATTGCATACAAATTTCAGGAGTGTTTGGTTTATTATTTCATACAAATTTCAGGAGTGTATGGTCAATTTCTTGAAGAATGTCATTCATAATTGAGCCATAGAAAATCAAATACCTAGGAATCAGTGTGATTAAGAACGTAAAGGATCTGTACAAAGAAAATTACCAAATGTTGCTTCAAGAAATAAAAGAAGACCTGAGGAAATGGAGACATATTCCCTGCTCATGAACTGGGAGAATTAACATTATCAAAATGGTAATACTCCCTAGGGCTTTAAACAGATTCAATGCCATCCCTATAAGGATATCCCTAGAGATTCTAGCCCCTGAAATGTTTAAGGGGTTCATGGTTCTGTCTTCTGTAATATCTTCTTGCTGACAAAAGCAGGGGGTTAGTACATCGAGATGACTATCTTCTGTGTCTGATCATCTCAGGGTATTCCGTTTATTTGGTACATTCTGGGTTCACTGTTGTAATAGTCATTCTGATAATTCTTTTTCTTAGGCTCATATACCTAATCGCATCCTACCCATTCTCCTGTGTACCTGTCATTCCTCTCTATTTTAACAGGGGGTTTCAAGGGCCAAAAAAATCATCTGGTTCTTTCCTGCTAAAAGTAATTGAAAGTCTGAGCGTCCAGTGGAGTCCCCTCTAAAAGAGCTTCTCTCGTGGGCCTTGTAGGAGTGAGATGGAATGTCCATTAGAGGCTGCATCAACATCTAGAGCTTTGAACAAGAAGAGACAACTTTTACTAAGGTGTTTAAGAGGCATGAGCCAAGCAGTTTTAAATGGAAAGACCCCAAATCTTATGTAATGCTCGCCCACCCCATCCTTGACATAGTCACTGAAGTTCGTTTGGTTGCCTGGATTGCCGGGGTGAGACCCAGTATTTGCCCCCTTTTGTCTTGTAGCAAAGATAGGAGGACAAGGGGCATGGATCGTCTCTTTGAGAAGGCAGAAGTGTTGGGAGACCATACGATAGATTGGGGTCTATCATTGTCTTTTATTGGAGTTAGCTCTGATAAAGTCAATATCTGATCATTTTTTCTATTAAGTGCTGCCTAGGCATATTTTTCAAATCTTTTCATCTAAGTACATTTTTCCATATTACCCCATATTACCTGGGTGACTTACTGTATTCTTACATAGCTTGGTTATGGCAAAGTACAGAATTAATTCCATGAACAAAATCGCATGTTTTGGCTGTCTTATTTGGAGGCTACATGTGGAATATGTGGAAAAAGGTGTTAGTTATCTAACTATGCAATTAAAAAAATTGACATCAAAAACTTTAATTTCTGAGGCTTAGTTTACCCTTAACCTCTGCCTCTCAGTGGGTATGGTATTTTTAATTTTTTCCATTCCCACATTTTTTTTAGATGTAATGGACATATAAGATTTTGTAAGTGTAATGATTTGAAAAATATACAGTGTAATGATTTGACACCTATATATGTTTTGTGAAATGTTTACCACATAAGTTTATTTAAGCAATTCCTCATCTCACTTAATTACTATGTTGTTGTTGTTGTTGTTGTTGTTGTTGTTGTTGTTGTTGTTGTTGTTGTTGGAGTTACCTATTAACTTCATAAAATTGCTTACTCAAATCTTGCCCGTGTTTTTGGAAAGTTTTTGGACCATGTTTCTTTTTTTTAATTTTATTACGCCACCTTTAAACATACAGTTACAAGATGCCCATGCTCGAGTTTTGGTTCTACAGTGTTTCAACACCCATCTCTCCACCCATGCACATCTCCCATCACCAATGTCCCCACTGCCCTCCCCACTCCCCCAGCCTACATCCATGGCAGGTTCTGTATCTCCTTTCTCTCTTTATCTCTATCTCTCCCTCCTGCCTAACTTTCCTACACATCATGGAATGTAGTATATTCTAGAACATAATTGGTTCCACTAGTTTGATGGACTGCAAGTGGCCACACGACTTAGGGGACCTCATTGTCAGCTGGGCTAGGGGAGAGCTGAATGCCAGCTCTCCCTGTTGTGGCTGAGGCTCTCCATGCTATGGCTGGTCACCCTGGGGCAGTTCCTGGGCAGGGTCACGGGCTCTGGAACAAGATAGAGAGGGAAGGGGTAGCCCCAGCTCTATCTGATGAGTGCCCTTTGACTTCCACTTCTGGGACCTACCTACCTGGGCTCCAACTCGGCTACTCTGTTAATCTGGTCTTGAGATCAGCATCGCTCCAGGGCAGGTTCTGAAGTACTACAGTGTCCAGACAGTGAAAATGGAGGCTATTGTGGTGGGTGAGTCTCATCTGGCTGCTTCTGGGCCCCCAGAGGTGATGGGCCCACTCCCAAAACCCATCTGTCCTCCAGGGAGCCTCATGGTCAGCTGGGCCAGAGGAGAGCTGAATGCCATCTCTCCCCGTTGTGTCTGATGGACCATGTTTTTTTAAAATAAGTTTTCTATTCCATTCTTCCTTTTGTCTCCTTCTGGGATCCAATGTTCATATATTGAAAGGTGACTCTTAGGTTTTCATAGACTTCCTCATTTATTTTCATTTTTTTCTCTTTTGCCCTGCTGACTAATTTCAAATAATTTACTTTAAGCTCAGTGATTCTTTCTCTTGGTCCAGTCTATTTTTGAGATTTTCTAATAAATACTTCTGTCCAAAATTTGTGAGATTCTGGTCTGAAAAGATAAGGTACTTACCCTGAGATACTGATTTGATCCCCAGAAATTGCATATGAGCCCCACCAGGAGGAATTATCACAGAGTTAAGTATAACCCTAAGCACAACTGATATGACTCCAAATCCCCAAACTAAACCGAATCAAAATTTGTTAGGTTCTTTCCAGCATGTTTTATCTTTATTTAACTTCTTGGGTTTATTTTCTTCTTTGATTGTCTTTCTATTTTTGCTAAATTATTCATCTGTGTTCTCTTTATAGTTCCTTGGGTATCTTTAGAGCAGTTATTTTTAATATGTTGTCAAAATTCAAGCATTTCCCTTTACTTGAAGTCAGGTGTTATATCCCTGTGATAACATATGTTTCTCTGATTCTACATGACCCCAGAAGACTCGCATAGGTAGCTGCAGATATGAAGAAGAAGCAGTCACTTCTTTTTTAGACTTTGTGGATAAAATCCTGAAAGAAAATTAGTTGCTAAGAAAAGACCTTTCACTTACAGGTGAGTATACACTGCAGTATGCTCTGACAAAAAACCTAAAGATGTCAAGTGTAGGATAGCTCTAGGTAACAATTCTGGGTATGTGGAAACCTAATGTCTCATTGGCTAAGGCTGCTGGGGTCCATAGCATTTTTGGTCATTCTCAAGCATTTCCAAGGCTCTGGAGAGGCTGCTGTTGGAGTCTTCAGCCGTGCTTTTTCTACAGACCAAGTTAGACTGTGATGGTAACTGAAACTAATGGTGTGCACATGCTTGTCTAAGTCCACGTACAGAAACAGCCTTTTGTTGGGACTCTCCTGACTACCATAGATTGTCATAGGCAGGACTATATGATGGTAGAGTATGGGAATGGGAGTAGGTCCACTGTTGAAATGTGCCCTAGGTACATATATAGGTTGAAGTGCATTTTAGGGGGTTTTCTAGCCTGGTGCTAAAAATATATTTTTTGATGGTGAATAGGCTCATTATTTTATTTTATTTTACATTTTGTTAAAGTATTGTGATTTAAAGTTATTCATAGTTGAGTTTTAGACATACAATATTACAGTACCAACCCAACACCAGTGTCAACTTTCCTCCATCAATGTTCTGAGGTTTCCTCCCTTATTCCTGGCCTCCAGCCCACCCTCTTGACAGGCACCTTTCTTTATTCAGTTATTAAAGTTTGGGTCTCTTGATTTCTGTGTTGTTGACTCTGTGGTTTCACCTGGCACTTTATACTCAAGTAACCACAGAGGTTGGTGCCAGTTCTGACCCTGACTAACAGCAGGAACTAGGAGAGGGAGTGAGAAGAGACACAGGAAGCTGGCATTTGTGAACTCAAAGGATGAATTTACAGGTTGAAAAAAAAAGCAACTATCTCTCCCTGCCCCCACCCCACCTCCCAATATCCAACAGTGAAGAGACGGGTGAAGCGGTATGGTATAGCCATGGTGAATGTGATACTCTTTCATTCTTCAAGTGGTGAAACTGTTGCAGTTCTCTGTAGAGCCCTGCCTTAATTGGAAGATCCCTGAGGTCAAGATCCATTCATTAGCCAGTTTTCATGAAGAGCCCACGCCTAGTATGGTGCCCTCCTCAGACAAAAAGAACTTGAGTTGATGAGTGTATTCTTTTCTCCTATAAATCACAGTCATCATAACATAACAGATACAACACACTCCTAATTTACCTTAAAAGCTTGTTAAAACTAACTGAAGATTCCAAAGACTTTAAAGTGTTTATGTGTTTGACTAATTCATCTCTAAATTAAAGACCTTTTTCTTCAAGCAACGGAAGATATTGAAGGTATTTCTTTGTAGAAAGACTGGTATGTTGTTCCTCAGGGCATTTTATAGGAAACATACCTATAAAAAGCTCAGATTACACACTTCTGAAAGCTTTTAATGATAAGAAACAATGTTTTTGAACTTCCCATTATGAACTAGAAATAATATTTTCACATGAAACAAAAATGCTAAATTACTAAACTGCCTCCCTAGGGTTTTGAGTTTTGTACAGTGGAAATGATTGTTTTCCATGAATTAAGACCACACGAGTGTCTCTGAAGGATGCCAGTGCTGCATGCAAGAGAGAAGATATTGCCATCCAAATTTCAGTCAAAAGAGGATGTTATTCACATGGCTGGAGGTGAGAACTGGCTACTAGAAGGCAATAAGGTGAAGCTGAAAGTGTTAATATATTAGGGAAATGCACTGCGGATATTGAAAGCAATTGGAAATTAGAGTTTGTTTGGAATGTGATGACATCTGAAGGTGATATTTATAGTTAATAAATGACTTTACATTTATCCTGATATGTCAATATATCAGGTTTAATGGAGTTTTTTTAACCCTGCCCTGTGGCTTCCTGGAGTGGAAGCATACATACTTGAATGTGTAGTGAACTGAATACTAGGACCCTGGGTTCTAGTCTTGGCTTTATTACTAGTGATCTCAGATGGTCTTTGCAGTTTTCAAATATATTGATACGGGGGAATGCAGTATAATTAACATATCTGAGCTCACAAACCCTGCTTTGCATGTAATATTTGCATCTTTCTTTGGGGGAAGAATATTCCAGCAATCCTAGGGGCCACTAGAGCTAACACTCCATTATCTTAGGGATGCCAAATGGTGCCAGGAATGGAACTTGAGCCCTGTGTGTACTAGGTATGCACTCTAGTCCTTAAAAGTAACTTTTTACAAATCTGAGAGATTTGGTCATTTATATTTTGTGGAAGGATTCTTTGATTACTATATTTCTGCTTTTGACACCGTTTAGATCGAATATTGATATTTTACAATAGGAACATGACAATGTATAAAATTTATGAGAATATCTAAGTCTTTTTGCAACATTTTTTGATGTTTAAAAATATAGCCACATATTTACACATTATAATTACCAATTTTCCTTTTTAACCGATGTCAGTAACAACTCTTCAACACTACTCCTGTTATTTTTCTCTGGTAGTGAAATCCACTGAGAGAGACTGGCTCATGTACCCATTTCTGAGAAAATTCTATCATCTTAAAATTTTAAAGTTGTACCTTAGTTCTCACATAGTAATCATTTATTTAGTTATAAATCTTCTTTAAAGCAAAACCAAAACAGTCAGTCTTATGTGACAGGTATCCTGGGGTTAGCCAAGAAGCATGTAGAGCAGTAGGGTCGTTCTAAATTTTTCTATCTACACATCAGAAACCTTTGCTCCCCAGTGTAGCATTTCTTTCCTAGCTGACTGACAACATATCTATACTTTGAAACTAGTCCCTATTTGGCAAAGAAGAATACTTGTAATATATCTAAAGCCTAATTCTGTGGAGGGGAAAACTTTAAATCATAGTGATTTGTTTTGCTTTGTTTTGGAGTCATATTTGGTGGTGCTCAGTTGTCACTCCCTGCTAGTGCTAAGAGAACCATTTGCAGTGCCGGGTACTAAATCAAGGTTGGCTGAAAGCAAAGCAAGCACCTTAACCCCTGTATGATCTCTCATGCTCCCCAAAGTGATTTTTTTAACTGATAAAGAAAACAACATTTATGAGGCACCTACCAAGTGCTGAGGAGTTTTATGTGCCTTAATTTTTTTTTATCATCATTATTGTATCCATCTTACAAATGCAAAAAAAGTAGACAGGCAGCTAGAAAATAGCAGCCTAAATTTAAACCCAGGCCAGGGGTCGGGGCGATAGCCCAGCGGTAGGGGCGTTTGCCTTACCGCTGGCCGGCCCATGCCGGCCAGGGTTCGATTGCCGGCATCCCATATGGTCCCCCGAGCACCACCAGGGAGTAATTCCTGAGTGCAGAGCCAGGAGTAACCCCTCAGCATTGCCGGGTGTGACCCAAAAAGCAAAATAAATAAATAAATAAATAAATAAATAAATAAATAAATAAACAAACCCAGGCCAAAAAGAATACATCTTTTGTTTATGGTTGGTTTTGGTTTTGATCTGTTTGGGGCCACATCCCGTTGTGTGCAGAGTTTACTCCTGGCTCTGCCCTCAAGGGTCACTTCTTATGGGACTTGGGAGTCCATATGGGGAGCCAGGGACTGAACCCAAGTCAGCTACATACAAGGAAATGTCCTGCCTGCTGTACTGCTTTTCAAGCCCCTGTTCATGTTTAGTGCTTTCAACAAAATAACATTTTTTCCAATTGTGGTGACCTATACATAATATAAAACTTAACCATTTTTGCCATCTATAAGTGCACCCTTTGATGGCATTAAGCATATTTACATTGTTCAATCATTATCTTTTCTCATCTACAGGATTCTTTCATATGTCAAATTGAAATTCCATGCCTATTAAGCAGTAACTTTTCTGTGGGGGAAGCTTAAGGCACTTTCCTTGCACCTGGCCTCCTTCAGTGTCATCCCTGGTGCTCCATGCTATTCTCTTGAACACTGCCAGCAGCGATTTCTGAGCACAAAGCTAGGAAAAGGCTTTGCACACAGCTAGGTGTGGCTTTAAAAAACCCAATAAAAAATAAACAGTAACTTCCCATTTTCACTCCTTGTATCTCCTGGTCATCAATATATTAGTTTTACTATTTACAATTTAGACTATTATAGGCATTTCACATAAATAAAATTTTGTGCCGAATCTGGCTTATTTAAGTTAATATAATGTCTTCAAAGTCTGTCCTTGATGAAGTATATATATCAGAATTTTCTTCCTTTTTAAAGGGCCAAATAATATTCCATTGCATTCAAGAGCACATTAAAAAGATGGTCACTGGGATTTTTCCATCTTTTTTAAAAAAATATTGTATTATACCACCGTGAGATATACAATTACAAAAATGTTCATGTTTGTGTTTCAGTCATACAGTGTTACAGCACCCATCCCTCCACCAGTATCCATTTCCTACCACCAATGTGCCCGAATCCCTCCCTCCTCCCTAGCCTGCCTCTGTGCCAGGTTCTTTATCTCTTTTCTCTCTTTTTCCTTCTCTCTCTCTCTCTTTCTCTCTTCTGTCTCTACATATTGTGGATTATAGTACATACACTTAGAGGTTATCATGTGTATCTTTTTGATTTTCATGAGTAATGTCATTAATGTACATCTACAAATAACTGTGAATCCCTCATTTAAATAATTTTGAATATACTCAAGATTACTGGGCCATTAAAGAGAAAGTATATGTGTGTGTTTAAATCACTAGTGATATTTTAAATGCCTATACTCTGAAACAATTTCATAACTATAAATTTTTATTTCCCCAAACATATTTCTCTATGTGATATAATCATTCTTCCAGATTTTCAACTTGAGATGGTGTTTGTCACATTGGATGCTTAGTCTGTGAGCACACAGATATTTTGTCATATACCGTAATTTCTTTCTTCAAAGTAGTCACAGGTGGATTTTCCTTCATTATTTTTTTGTTTGTTCTTGATCCACACCTGGCTATGCTCACAAGCTCTCTTTGGCCACTCCTAGGGAACCCTCATGGGACCATATCATGCTGGAAATCAAACCAAGGGCCCAATACTGAGCCACATACCTAGCTCTGTTTTCACTAGATCTGTTATAAACCTTTGCCTAGATTAGATAACTGTGATTACTCCACCAGTATCCTGACACTGTCCCATGCTTTCATATAATTCCAGGGTTCTTCCAATATCAATGTTAGACTGTTATTCCTAAAGCACTTTCATAATGCCATTCTGCTTAAGATTCTATAGTGGCATTAACTTCAAGCTGCTTTGTCTGTTTTTTATAGGCAGTAAATTATCCAACACCCTCTCATCTATGCAGCATTATTTCATGCTTCTTTCTGGAATTTTTTCTCTGCCCCAAGATCTTTCTTCAATGTTAGCTTTACAAGGCAACCTCTTTCCCTGATCTATGCCATTGCATTTCATTCACCTAATCCCCTTGCAAAACCATTTCCTATTGCACTTCAAAACATATATGGTCTCCATTTATTTCCTACATTTATTAGTTTTTGCTTCTCTAACCACATGCTAAGTTTCTTGAGTACAGGATCTTTGTCCTGTAATCTTGTGAGAATCCTATGATTTGGGGCAGATAAGTGCTTTCTGGTTTATGAAACAAGACAAAGTAACAGGGACATACAAATTGCAAAATGTGGAGACAGATTTTTATCAGAGCCCTTAGGAAGAAAACACTTTGCGCCCAGGAAGAAATCTCTCATATAACTTGTCAAATACCAGAACAGTAAGAGTGCAGCTATTTAAACAGTTCCTTATGCATCTTTTGCATTGTGGCATGCAAACTTAGGTCAGTAAAATTTAAAGACAAAATGCTATCCAGGTGAGCCTGTTTCTCATTTTAAATAATTCTTCAAATATGTGAGATACTCCATATGTGTTCCTCTTCCAAGAAGTGCCCACATGATATTCACATTTTAGATGCACACCATTTTTACATAGATGAGCAATTCCTATTAATACTAAGTTGGGGAACTATTTTCAAAACATACATTTAAGTCCAGTAAATAAACTGATCTCTTTCCTGAGAAGAGTGTTGAAAGAAACATGATACAATTTATGAGGATTTTTTGAGTGAGTAATTGGACACAAAGTTGTGAATGAAAATAACATTGCTGTTTAAGATGTGACTCTGGAAAGTTGATCTGGAAAGTCCCTCCTGAATTAGACACGAGAATTAGAATGGCAACAATGTGCAATGCAGGTTGAAGAATGTCAAAAGGGGGTCAGAGACCGAGTGCAGAGAAACTGAAAGAAGAGGAAAAAGACACAGATTAAAGTATGTATTACAATCTACCGATGGCCTAGAATGGAAGGAACAGGGTGAGAGACTAACTATCTGAGTTCATCATGTCCACCAAGACCATTCATGGGAACTCACAGTCCCAGAAGGCTGAAGCAAAACGTTGGACATGGGAATCTCCTGGCGGACAGTTCCACAATGAAATTGACCACATCATCTTCAATCGACGGTTTTGTCTGACCAATGTTGCTGTCGTCCCCAAATTCCAAACAGGATCGTACCACCATCTCCCTTGGTGCAACATTCTATTTCACACAACGGGGAGAAAAGGCTGCAAAGTTTAAGAAGAGAACTCCCAGAACGACCACCAACTGGGAACTCTTTGGCACCACTGCAGCAACATGGGAAGATACCATCGTTGACAACATCGATAAAGAATACAGCCAACTGGTTCAGACCTCCATGATTGTGCGAAGAATGCCGAGAGAGAGAAAGACACAAAAGGATGCCTGTCTTCAGAAACTCTCAAGCTCATTCGCCAATGTGGCAAGCGCGAGCCTCAGGCGACCAAATGCTAATGTCCAAGCTTGCAAAGCGGTGCAGAGAAGCGATAAAGGAAGACCTCAAAGACAAAAGAGCCGAAATACTGGAATATGAAGCAGAATCTGGGAAAAGCATTCGCACCACCTGCCTGTCCTTTGCCAACTATAAGACCAAGATGACTGCCCTCCTACACCCTGATGGATCTATCACATCTTCCAGAAAGGCAATGGAGAAGATTATCCATGACTTCTACTCAGATTTCTTTGATAGCCATGTCCACCTGCTCACATACCAAATTCCACAGGATGGATATGTCATTCCCAACGTTCTCCCTTCTGAAATCCAACATACCATTTCGTCAGTAAAGAAGGGAACAGCACCAGGCCCAGACAAAGTCAGACCCAAACACCTGAAGAATCTGCCGTCAGTACTCATCAATACACTAGCTTGGCTCTTCACACGCTACCTGTCCGAATGCAAGGTGCCCTCCCAATGGAAAACCAGCAGTACAGTTCTACTGTTCAAGAAGGGAGACATTCACGACATTGGCAACTATTACCCCATCTGCCTGTTGTCTGTCATCTACAAGCTGTTCATTCGAGTCATCCTGAACAGGATTGACAGAACACTACATGAAGGACAACCATGCGGACAAGCAGGCTTCCCGGAAAGGATTCAGCACAATCGACCATATTCACACAGGAACCAAGCTCATTGAGGTTTGTAGGGAGTACAAGATGCCTCTCTGTCTCATGTTCATTGATTTAAAGAAAGCCTTTGATTCTGTGGAGACTGAAGTAGTCATTGAAGCCCTAGCCAAACAGGGCGTTCAAACCCAATACATCAAGATCCTTCGTGAGCTGTATTACGGATTCACCACCAGGATCTCACCATTCTACAAGGAAGTATCATTGATGTCAAAAAGAGGGGTTCGACAGGGTGATACCATTTCACCAAAATCTTCAGCACCACCCTCGAGAACATCATGCGACAATTAGAATGGGAAGGAATGGGAGTGAAGATAGATGGTCTGCAACTACACCACCTCTGCTTCGCTGATGACATCATCCTAATTACACCAAACATTAGCCAAGCGGCACAAATGCTGGCTGACTTTGACCGAGAATGTAGAAAGATAGGTCTACAGCTGAATCTAAAGAAAGCTATGTTTATGAAAAATGAACTAGTTCCGGAGGCTCCATTCACTCTCAATGGAAAAGACATCTCTGAATGCAGCAGTTATGTGTACCTAGGTGGAAAAGTCAACATGATGAATGACCTAAAGCCTGAGTTGCACAGGAGGAACAGGAACATCACGCCTCACTCAGGTGAGAGAAGGAATCTGGAGTTCTGACCTCCATCGCTATTCCAGAATCAGGGACACTGTCTCGTTTGCCAAGGCATCAAAAATCAGATGGGCTGGACATGTAAAGCGATTTGGAGACAACCAGTGGACTAGAGCCGTTACCGACTGGATCCCACAGGATGTCAAAAGATCACGTGGCTGCCCACCTACAAGATGGTCAGACTTCATCAAGACCCTAAAGGAACGATTTGAGGCTCTTCATATTCCTGAATCAACCAGTTGCCACTGGGCTACATTGGCACGTGATAGGGTTCAATGGAAATGTAACTGGCGCCCACTCAAGCAAGTAGATGAATAACGGAATTCAAGTGATCAAGTGAAGTATCAAGTAATTACAATCTACAATGTGTCAGAGAAGGAAGAGAGAGAAAGAGAAAGAGAGAAAGAGATAAAGAACCTGCCATAGAGGGAGGGGAATCGGGGACATTGGTGATGGGAAATGGGTTCTGGTGGAGGGATGGGTGCTGCAACATTATATGACCCGAAACCCAAATATGTACATCTTTGTAATTGTATATATCACAATGGCATAATAAAATATTAAAAAATAATAAAGTGAAGATATTATGGAATATCAGTTGGAAGAAAATCGCAATGATACCCAGGCTATAGTAATATTGAGCAGTTTTATAAGTATATCAATTAAAGACAGACAGGATTTTTTGTTATGAATGAGTAATAAAATCATACAGTCAAATTAGCTCATTTCCATCTCCTTTTTATAGATTTTCCCCCCCACAAATACTGAATTTGGAGCTGGCACTTTCAAATGAATCCATACTTTCTTTTCTCTTTCTTTTTACTGTTCTTTAATAAGTGAAAACACTTAGGGTCTTTACACAGTTGTTCTTCTAATTTCTGCTAAAGCAATAGTTAAAAGAGATATTTTAATAAATATTTGGATAACTCTGATAGTAAAGTACTATTCTACCCACTATTGTAGTTATGAAAGATGGAACTTAAAAACACTCACAATTGCAACAACATTTAATTATCAATGCAATACCACCGTCTATGTTCCTTTAAGGCAGCAAAGCCCTTGAATAAACTATTGTTGTGGGTTGACTGATAGACAGCTTGTCAGGAAATGATCAGTACTGGCCATGATTTGGGGCTAATTTCATGGATGTTTTCCAGTTTCCGTGATCTTCCTTTTCCCTTTCCCAAACAAAAGTGCTTCTGAAATTTTCTGTTTAACATCTTTCACTTTGAATAAAGAAAACAGAAAACATTCCCCTTGCAGCTGGTATTGGTGAAATTACTTCTCTGGAGGGACCAGCAGATGAGGGGTCTTGTTTGAGACGCACCAGGCAGAAGGTTTCCTTCTGTATGGGAGCCCATACTCAGTTCTGTAACCTGAGTGGCTGTTGTTCGTTCCCTCCAACCTAAACACACACACACACACACACACACACACACACACACACACACACTCCTCTATTTCCCTCTCTCTTCTTTCTCTCTCTCTCTCTCTCTCTCTCTCTCACACACACACACACACACACACTTTAAATGAACACAGATGGCTGGCACCCAGGCTAAGCATCTAGGAAAACAGCCTCAGGGCCTCTCTGGTTGCTGTCATTTCGTTCTACAAATAGAGAAGCCTTCAAGATGTCTGTTGTTTTTTAATCTGAGATCACTCCTGTTGGCATGTTTAGCCACTTCCTGTTGGGAAATATACTAGAAGCATCAGAAAGTTACCTAGAGATTGATTTGACTAAAAAAAATATTCTTAAAGTTACTGCTTGTATGGTATTATATTTAATGAAAGCCATATTACGAAAATCCATAGTGTTTCCTAACAAGCAATATTTTTTCTCCAGAATTACATAGCACCACTTGATCTATTTGTTTCTCTATATGAACTAAATTAATTTTTCAAATGCAATATAAACAAGAATAACACCAAACTTTACAAATGCTGAAAACAATCAATCTTTATATTCTTTCGAATTAAATGAAACATATGTTTTTCCCTACATATTTCTGTATAAAGTATGCAAACAATTACTTGGATTTGGAGGGCATAATTACGAAGGGTTGATATCTAAAAGGTTATTATTGATTTATAGCGTTCTCCAGTTTAATCGAAGTCAGATTTAGGAATAAGGGAAAAAGTACTGTTTTCTCCAGGAACAATAAATGTCTCAAAGGGGAAATGTAAGATTTAAGAGTAATTTTTATAAGACATATATACTGCAGTTTATAGATTTGGGAGACATTTTGTATTTGAACAACTTGTATGTAATAAACATTTGGTAGCACCAGTTTACTCATTGTAATAAAAATGAAGTGATTACATTTTGTAATCACTAATGTAATTTCTTTAAAAGTTTGAATTTCTCATTTTCAATTATGTATTTTTAACATTCAGCCTGCAGATTAAATACTATATTAGCAATCAAAAATATTTATTTAAACAAAAAATGTGTCTAATTCATTACCTCTCATGTTTATGTATCTTTCTTTATGTCCCTTGCATACACATCACAAGTTTATCTACTGTTGAACAATGTGTTATTGATTTATATTCTCATTAGGCTATATGGTAAAAAGCAAAAACAAATTAAAATCTTTTCAATGGTATCATATCATAGTGTCAACTTGTGTTAAATTATTATTGCAATTTATTTATGTAAGAACAATAGAATTTCTGACATTCATAAAATTACATGTTGCCAATATTTAGGGAAAGATCTTCAGCTTTTCCTTCTTTAACAGAATTTTTTAATTTACTGAATCATTCACAAAATAGTTTAATAGTATCTTAAACAGAATTTTAAGTAATGTAACATCTTCCTAATTTAGAATTTTTACCTAAAGACTTGGCCAGTGCCAGTAATCCAAAAGCCAAATTTGTAAGAAATGAAAAATGAAAAGAAAAACAAGATGTAGCAGATTTAAATTGGTGCACGATTTAATAACATCTGTAACCACATACATAAACTTGAATAGTCTGTGTTGTATCACATTTGTTACTCCTTGTAATCTGAATTTTTGTTACAGACTGTTTCCTTCCTAAAACAGACATGCACAAGATAATAATAGCCAAGGACTTCCACTCTGGGACAAGATGGAATAACAAGAACTGTATTTACCTCCCACCTTGAGAAAATTGAAAAATGGTCCAAATAGTGAAACAACCATTTTTAGACGTTGGACAACAGGCAACAAGGGACCGATTTCCCTGAAAGAAGGGAAGCAAACAAAGCAAGTCTTGTGATAGTTCCTGTTAATGACTGAATTCAGTTTCCAGGTTGCAGTGCACTCACCGGCCCCTTCTCTGGCTGAGTCGAAAGAGACAGATTAGAAATACCCAAGGCATCTACAGCTTGGGGGACAGTAGGACAGTAGACCCATATAGGCAAGGAGAGAGAAGAGGAGATAAAGGGTAGGAGATTGGAGCAAGAGCTGGAGGGAATCCCTGACAGAACTCATTTGCACACAAGGGGGGGCATAAAGGATCTATCCCCAGAGAGTCAATGAAAAGGATTAGGCAGACAATAAGGATCTAAATAATGGGTTTCCATCAGTCAGAGTAAAAAGAATTTCTTTTAAAAAACAGTCAGAATCCTTAAACAGATATTACCTCAGTGGGTGTTAAATTAGTGTAGACCAAAGGCTAGATGCTCCTACTCTAATAAATCTGAAAGGAGAATATAAACTTTCAAAAGACCCAACCTGTTCCAAGTTACTTAACTGTAAGCCAGAGCAACATCCAATGCTAATTAAGGAACACAACAACCTGAAACTTTCAAAGACAAATTTTACAAAGCTTGGCATGCAATAAAAATTTACCAGGTGTATAATAAGGCAAGAAAATATAGACCATGAGTAGGGAAAACAATCAATTGCTGCAAACAGAAATGACAAATATGATGAAATGAGCTGATCACAACTTTAAACAATGACTATATTATGTTCCCTGTTTGCTCAAAAATTGTGAAAAATTAGGAATGAAGAAGATAGAAATAGTAGATACATCATACATATAACTGTCCATATGTAAGATATCCAAATAGAACTTCTAGAGATAAAAATCAGCATGTGCAATGAAAAGTAAGAGTAGCTAAAACTTAATGAGTAACTAAGGAGTAGTTAGGCATACATAGTTTTAGCATTGAAACTTTGGGTGGGGAAGGGAGGCGCATCTGGCAGTGCTCAGGTATTATTCCTGCCTCTTATCTCAAGGATCACTTCAGATAGAGCTTGCCTGACTATATCTAGTGCTGGGGTCAAACTCAGGTCTGCTGCATGCAAGGCAAATGCCCTACCTGCTGTACTATAACTCTAGCCCCAGTGTTGAAACTTTTAAACCAGTCCACCCTCAAGGCTCATGCTTTCAAATAACATTTCATGTTGTGAATAGCACTATTTAAAAACTAACAGTATTCAGTTAAACAGTGAACCTTGTTTGAGGGAAGTTTATTCAAGTTCTTAAAGGGTCTCTTTTTTTCTGTGTGTGTGTGTGTGTGTGTGAGTGTGGTGTGTGTGCATGCGCACGTCTGAAGATAGGTTTCTTGGACATAGATAATTTCCTTTTTAAAACTAATTTATATCAATTGATAGTCATATTATATTAAAATAATACTAAAATAAAACATGATTATAATTTTGAGACTGTTGTTAAGATTGGAGATGGATCATGGTTGTACTTCTATTCTTTCTATTTTTTAGCAAGATATGATACAGGTGAGTTGCAAAAGAATGTGCTACTTAATGGTGGAGCAGGATTATTTAAGATTATTAATAGCTATTCTTTGCTAAATTATTCTGAAATTAAAGTGTGGTGATAGGAAGAATATAACAGGAATAGGTGAAGTGACCAAGTGACTGTCATGTTTCCCTGTCTGTGACACAGCACATATATTATCATATTTAATCCTTATACAACTCTTTGAGTAGATGTTATCCTTATTTTTAGAGTTGAAGAGCAGAGAGTTATCTGAACTGCCCTTGGTTACATAGACAAATGATATATAAAGTACATCATGTATAGAATCATCTTTGCAAAAATTTTGATCATACTTTCTGTTCCTTTATAACATTCTGCACAAAAAATTGTTAATACTTTCACTGTAAAATAACTGTATAAAGACAGATAATTGAACTCAACATTATGAACAACCCTCCAGCTAATAGAGAATCAGAGTTAGGGACAGAGAGGTAGTAGAGTGGATAGAACATCTGTGTTGCAAATGAGACTCTGGGTTCAATCCCCTGACACAACCTATTGTCCTATGAGCACTGCCAGGATTAATCCCTGAGCACAGGCAGGAGTAAGCTCTGAGTACCACAAAATGTTACTCCCAAACAAAAAAACCAAATTAATAAGTGAATACCAACTTAAAAAAATAATCATCTTAACATGCTCATATGAATGTCAACAATAAGTAAATGTTCTTATTTTCAAAGATATTAAATGAATGGTATATTTACTATAAATAAAAGTGCTTTGCCATAACAATTCCTGGATTCATAATTGTATCAGAAATTTTTCTTCTTGAATAATGTCCATGTAATTAATATTCTGAATATTCTTATATCAACACTATTAAAAAAGGGAAATTCGACATTTTTTCACCCCTGCCAAGTAAAACAGAATGTCCATTTGAACGACTGCATTTAGTCACATCAGAAATTCAGAACTTAGATTTTCATAGATTTGCATTTTAAGATCTCATCATCCTTTTACAAAGCTACTTTCCAGTCATAGGAGATGTATAGCCTGTGCTGGGCAGCAGTCATCACGGCCTGATTTACAGGAGTTAGCAAGGATGGTTCCTTCCATACTTTTGCACAATTCAGCTTATCTTTTATGTCTACAAGCACACAGCTTCAGATGTGTTTCTAATTTTTAAGGCAAAACCTGTAAAACAAACGAATGCAACAATCTATTATGTTTATTTTAGTTCCAACTGTAGCCTAGAACTAAATCAATCAAGGAAGCCTTCAGAGGCTACACAGGAGCAAAAACAACCACATGATCTGACTGTAGCACTCACTTGTCTGTGCTGTGGAAAAGAAAACTGCTAGTCAGTTGATCAGGAACCAGTTTTTGCAAATTCAACTTTTTTAATTAAGGAAAAGTAGTGTTTTTTAATGGAGTTTGTTCTTTGGTTTTTATTTTTATTTATTTATTTATTTATTTATTTATTTATTTATTTATTTAGCTTTTTGGGTCACACCCGCGATGCTCAGGGGTTACTCCTGGCTCTGCACTCAGGAATTACTCCTGGCGTTGCTCAGGGGACCATATGGGATGCCGGGGATCGAACCCCGGGCGGCATGGGCCGGCCGCGCAAGGCAAATGCCCTACCCGCTGGGCTATCGCTCCGGCCCCTCTTTGGTTTTTATTTTTAGTTACAATCAGACTATGCAAGAAAGGATTTTGTTTGGTATCAAACAGAGAATATTTACTTCTACAATAAGTTTATTTTTATAAAATAAAACTCTTTATATTTTCCCTATTATTCTTGAGATTAAAAGCTTGGTAAAAGAAAAAGTTTAGTACATATAGAATAAAATTTTCCTTTAATTAACTTATGAAATTTAAATCTATATAAACTTTACTGACTGGTTGTTCCAAATATTTTTAATTTAATATTTTTATAATAAAAACCCATAGGTTTTATCTCGTGAAAGTCTCATATGTGTGTGTATGGTCACAAGCATGTACACACATGCACACACACACACACACACACTTCCAGGAGAGATGCTGAAGTGTATCTCAGAGATCTCAACTTCAGGGTATGGAGGGTTTGAAATGTTCACTATAATTTTTCAAATTATTTGTTCTTTCTTATACTGCTTCAGTTTCTACCTAAGCCAGGGAAGCCTTTTATCACCATTTTTCTCTCAGATTCCCCAACTCATGTTCCTGAACAGGAGGTTAAATTTTTATTTGACTCCATTTTCACTCCTTACAACTCCTTGTCAGAACTGGAATGTGTTTGGCTAGAGCCCTGAGAAATTAATCCAAGTTTATATCTAGCTTCAATAGATAGTAATAAGGAACATTCTTCATCTTGTTATAAAAGTCAAAGAACCAAGATGCTAGCCATTGCTCTTTGTATCTTAATTGCTGCTCAGAGAATATTGTCATGCTGGACCTATTCGGAGATCAGACTTCTTTTAATAGCACTGTAATTGGAATTAGACTTTAGGTAACCCCAATAGCTAACTGAAAACAGCCTTCATTTAAGTATTGGCCAACAACATTAGACACTTGGTAGAGTGAGTCAATCTCTTCTAATCCAAACTAAGTTTTATCACTACTCGCTTCATTATGGATATCCAGCTCACCTGAGAATTACATTATAGTTGACATAAATCTACTTCTCTGGGTGAAAAGAAATTATCATGGCAGGGATTGATATGCTTCCTTACCCATCAATTAGTGGATAAACTCCCAGCCAACAGGAAGTAGGTCTGAGCAAAGCTTATTTGGCTGGTCTCCCTCTACTCTCTAGTGCAACTGAGTAGGAGATCAGTGTTTCATGAAAAGAAGCATCATTCACATAAGCAATGGGCTTGAAGGTAATGAGAATTGTTTCATATAATCTTTAAGTTTGATCATGATAAATGTCCCTCTCCCTATTAGAATATAGCTTTGGAAATGCCCCAATAAGGTTAACATTGAGTTGTCATTGAATACATTAAACTATTTTAACCAAAATATATTGATAACTTGATATCCCATTATTCATCGATTTGCTTGAGTGGGTGCCAGTAATATTTCCATTTGACCCTATCACATGCCAGTGTAGCCCAATGGCATCTGGTTGTTTCAGGATTACTAAGAGCCTCGAACTGTCAGGGTCTTGATAAGGAAGTCTGACCATCTTGTAGGTGGGCGGCCACGGGATCTTTTGATGTCCTATGGGATCCAATTGGTAACATCTCTAAATCGATCGTCCAGCAGTCGTCTCTAAATCACATTATATGTCCAGCCCATCTGATTTTTGATACCCTGCCAAACGAGACAGTGGCCTTGATTTTGGAACAGTGACAGAGGTCGAACTCCGGATTCCTTCTCTCACTTGAGTGAGGCGTGATATTCCAAGCATGGCTCTTTCAATTCCTTTTTGAAGACCAAATAGCATTCTCATCCTGCTTTCATAGGGCCCAGGTCTCTGAGGTGTATGTTAATGCAGGGAGAACAGTGGAGCCACGGCAACTGCAAAACAGGAGGGAAGCAGCGGCGTCAGCAGAGCGGATGCTGCAGCCACAGCAATCGCAACACAGGAGGGAAACACAAAACTGGCAAAAAGGTTCCTCAGAGTCCATCCAAGGAGCTGAGAGGAGGCAGACTGAGATGGCCTGAAACTCTCTCTCTTCATCCTCATTGTTCCACTTCTTTCTCAGCAAATCATGCCACCTCTCATTATCACTTAACTGAAAAACATTGCCTTTTCTAATAGCTGCAAACACATATGGAATGGCTTTGGAAGGTAACTTAGGAATCACTGGTGAAGATTTCTTTTTCTGACTTGAAGACACCTTTTCACAGGAAATATATATATATATATATACATACATATATACATATATATATATATATATATATATATATGTATACTGCCCGCATGGCAGAGCCTGGCAAGCTGTCAGATGCATATTCAATATGCCAAAACCAGTAACCAAAATATATTAGACTATATTAAATGTATTCCTTTACAACAATAGCAAGCACTACTACTACTACTATTACCACCACCACCACCACTACTACTGCTGCTACTACCACTATTTTGTGTGTAACAAACATTGTAGCAAACATTGTAAATTGCATTAAATGGATTATTTTTAATTAATCATCAGAAATAACCTCTGAGGTGAGTGCATTGCTTCCAGTATACAGTCATTTTCTAAAAGATTATTCAGGGTCACTGATAGATCCATAATCCAAACCACTGATTCAGACCAAGTTAAGGTCCAAAAGTGCTAATTATGTTTACCAAAAAAAAAAGAGTCGACAAAATCTAACATTTATACATTGATCAAATACTAAATAAATAACCCAAAATGGTTAGCAGAATACACTGGAATTATATCTCTACCAGTAGCATAATCTTCTCTTTTAAATAAACTGGGTCCCTAAAATGGCTATTTTTAATTCATTTGTTAAGAAAATTGCTAAACTTACAAATAATTTGCTACTAAACTTGTTGATCTACATAATAGTTTTTCAATTCACTTTTGTGCTGTTCTGTTTTATAGTTAGTATTGTTCTTGAAGAATTAACATTTGGTATGCCTCTGAACTTCTGTGTATGGATTAGATTTGAAAACCTGCTTATGATTCTGGAAGCATTTTCGTGGTTGTCCATATCATGTCATATCATATCATATTGCCATTTCCCCCAGTGGACAAAAAGCCTTTGGTTACATTTTTATATATACCTCTTATATATCTAATATCTGGGAAAATGCACCACTTTTGTTTTCATCTTGGAGTGTATCACAGATTGCATGAATCATTGAGATGGGTAAATCATTGAGATAGACTAGCCAAAGTGATTCTCTCTAGAGGTTTCTATTTCATTTTCTTTTAGATGTCTGGTGTGCTGAAATAACACAGGGTTTCCTAAATTCTTACCATCATTTTTTAGTGTTTGAGGGACCCTTAATAAGCAGGGTCTTCATGAAGCATTAGAAAATTCCAGGACCTACCGATATTCTAAACTGAAAGTACTTACCTCCAAATACCCTTCAAGGGAGGATTGCTGCTGTTACAACTGCTTGAGAACTAACAATAGTTGTTGGTAAGATTGCCTGGGGCCAGAGTTCATCATTACCTTTTTCCAGCAAGAAGAATAAGCTGAGGATTGATCATTAGTAAAACTGTGGGGATTATCCAAGTATCTTCTTCACAGCCATCCTGCAAGTTCCCACAATTGCTTACTTCCTATGAGGATGGTTAAGGAGCGCATGTCTATCTTCTTCTTCTACTTCACTTTCCCTCTTATGGTAATAGTTCTAAAAAAAAATTGTAAGGAAAAACAGCCAAGGAAAGCCATGGACTTTCTTCTCAGAAATATATAGACAGAACTATTGAGCATAACTTTAGGGAATTTGAAAATTTCTAAAGTTCATCTCAGCACCATTTAGCATCTAATATCACAGAAATGTTGGAACAGATACAGTTTCTGGACTTCATTTTAACAGTTTTTGATTCACGTATTTTTTCACTGTGACCCCTTTTCTTATACAATCTGAAATCCCTCCTGGAGAAAAAAAAAATACACAAGCATAACTTCCTGAGGGAGGTTTTGTGTCTGAATTCCCATTCTTTCCTTTATTATATTCCTATTAAATATTTTTAGAAAACATTTTATTATGAGAAATGTCATACATACATAGAAGTAGAACAAATCTCAGTGAACTCATGAACTATTTACAATTACCATTTTATGTCAATCTTACTTCATATACCTACCCACATCTCTTTCCCCCTATTATTTAGCCTATATTGACGTATAACATATGTTCTTCCCTTATTATCTTGAATCAAAGGTTATATAATTTATTTATTCATTTGTAAGTGCTTCCAATATGTGTCTCTAAGTGATAAGAAAAACTGGTGGGGACAGAGAGAAATAGTACAGAGGATGAAGCACTTGCTTTGTACCAACCAGGGTTCAATTTCCTATGTCATATATGGTCCCTTGAGTACCTCTAGGAATATCCCTAAGTTTGGAGCCAGAAATAATTTCTGAGCATTGCCAGATATAAGGCCTCTCAAGAATACCTTGATTTACTCTCAAGCCTATAAAATAAGATCCCAATTAATTCCTATTATCACACATTGTTCATTGGTAGAATTGACATTCTACCAAATGTCTACCAAAAACATGTAGACATTTTCATTGATTAGTGAAATAAAAATATTTTTAAAATTCAATTTTTATGTCTGAATTCAA